>JAQZBX010002736.1:0-69743 GCA_029593785.1 Cabassous unicinctus | reverse complement strand
GAGAGAAACGCAGCCCCGGGAAGAGAGGAACCCCAGAAGCCTGAACCCTGGGCAACTGTCAGCAGCTGTCTTGCTCCAACACGTGACAATGGACTTTGGTGAGGGAAGAAACTTATGCTTTATGGCCTGGTAACTGTGGACTTCTACCCCAAATAAATACCCTTTATAAAGACCAACCCATTTTTGGTATTTCACATTAGCACCCCTTTGGCTGACTAATACAAATGCTATAGTTGTTATTGGAACTAACAGTGAAGCTTAAATTGAATATTATAGTGTATTTTCTACCGTACTAGAGGAAGTTCATGAGAGGAAACTACTTTTTAATAATTATAATACCAAATTAGACCTAAGAATTGAAACACAGAGTTAGCAGTGATTTATACATTAGAGCAATTGTGGCTATTATTGTATCAACAATTAAAAAAAATATGTTAAAATATGCTTAAACAAAACAATGCACCAATCTAAACAGTAATTATAAAATAAAGGTGACAATCTCTATTGCTTATTTGCTCTAACTCTAGCCTTCTACCTAATGGCAAGAATAAAAAAACAAACGTGTTTAGAATAAAGAGCTGAGAAAAAAATTCTTTTGTTCTATGCCTGTCCATTAAAGCTCTTGGATTTCCTCATTTTACAGGACCCTAGAATTAGTCACTATTTGTACTGCTTTAGAGGACTTCAATACTTCAAATTAAAATAAAGATCAATTACTAAGCTACAAACATTAGCCTCAAGGTTCAAGTGTTTTTTGTTTTGTTTTGTTTTTAGGAGATACAGGGGATTGAACCCAGGACCTAGTACCTTGGAAGCAGGCACTCAACCATTGAGCTATATCTGCTGTCCAATGAGAGTTGGTTTTTTTTTTTGTTGTTTGTTTGTTTGTTTATGAGGTACTGGGGATTGAACCCAGGACCTCTTATGTGGGAAGCAGACACTCAACCACTGAGCTACATCCGCTCCCATCAAGTCTATTTTAACCTCAATGTAAGTGAAGTTTTTGCTAAATTTCAAGATTGAAACTGTTGCTTTCAAATGTAAAATTAATGGTGGCATACTCAGATATATCAACCAACCTCTCTTGGAAAAACACTTCATAATGTAGCAGAAATGGATTTAATTACTAAAAACGTTAGCCCCATGATTTGTCAATGAACTATTTTCTAAACATTTTAAAGAGAGATAAGTTAAAAAATACATAAACCAGAAATCTATATCATAAAAAGATAAAACAGGAAAACTTTGTAAATGAAATCTTTAGAGGTTTTAGAAGGCACCTAATTTCCAAACCATAAAATTTTAACAAAAGCAGATTTCTGTACATCGAATGATAGTTTCATACACTAGGTAAGATTTACTTTTTAAAGGAAATCCAAAACAAATTTCCATCACCATGATCAAATTTACTACTTTTATCCACGCAGATGATATTACATCTAATTATAGTTTAAAAGAAACAGCTCCGCATAAGTCCACTTGCACAATATCAACTAATTAGTTGATATGTATTTTACTTACATTTCCACTGCCAATTGCAATCATCTGCACTAACTCCTTGAGGCTTCAGACTCATGCATGTTTGTCCAACAATCATGTATTTCAATTTCACACTGTGAATATTTTTCTCTCTCTCTTTTTTTGTTTAAGCAGTGACCTTTGTTCACTATACATTTTCATACAGACATATAAATATTATATAGACAGTGTTTATTTCTTAGCAAATTTAAAAATAAGTTCACTGATGTTTGGTAATTTTCTTAAAGACCAAATTTTACATGGATTTTTGCATTTTACTTTTTCAATTAAAATATATTGCATAGTCAGCCATGCATATAGATTCTGGCACTATCCCCCTTCAACCACTCAGTCTCATGATCTTATCCTGGATTATGACATCACTTAAAACTGCCCCATTGTTTTAAACCTCTAATTCAGATATCCCACTATATGGCCTTAACTTCCTGAGCTTCTAGTTGCCTGCCAAATTACTGCCATAACTCCTATTATTCTATATCAATTAAACTTCAGATAATTTAACCAGTTCATTTTCTCTCTATCTGTTTTCACTACTATTTTATACTTATCTTAGATTTCATGGTCTATAATTTCAATAATATTTTTTGTTAATACCTTAATATCTATGCCTTTCTTTCTCTCTGTCACATCAGGCTAGCAAAGCCCAAATAAAACCAACTAACCACTTTCTCCATGCTTGTATCTGAACCACTGAGCACTGCTGGAGAAAGAAATATTATAATCATGGGAGGATTGATGCCACCATGAATTCATGGTCACCAACCTTGACACTATCCAGAAACTCTACCATGTTTCTATAAAAATCAACCCTCTCTAGAATCACAACTTTAAATTATACACACTCATCTCAAACATCTGTCCTCTCCCCTTGTGTTTCAGCAGATGTCCTTGACTTCTACTTCTTCATAGAGTTCATGGGGGCCGTCAGGTGGTAAATATCTCAAATCTTTGCCACCCAATCTATCAAGTTATTGATATATGTACCCACTGTCTCTTCCACTTTCCCATATTGCAAAGGAGGAAGGAATCCTTGCTAAGCGTTCCTGTCCTCTGAATGCAACCCTTCTTAAATACCTTGAACCCATCTTCATTTTTTTTCACCATCTTCTCCTCTTCAATCAAAACTAATTTGGGGGGAGCAGATGTAGCTCAGTGATTGAGCACCTGCTTCCCATGTATGAGGTCCTGAGTTCAATCCCCAGTACCTCCTAAACAAAACAAAATAAAAACAACTAATTTGGATTCTATGTAGAATGGTGCAGCCTCTGTGAAAGACAGTTTGGCGATTCCTCAGGAAGCTAAATATGGAACTGTCATATGATCCGGCAATTTCTCTACTAAAAATACATCTGGAAGAACTGAAAATAGAGACACAAACAGACATTTGAACACTGATGTTCATAGTGACATTATTTGCAATTGCTAAAATGGAAACAACCCAAGTGTCCATCAACCAATGAATGGATAAACAAAACGTGGTATACATATAAGATGGAATACTATGCTGCTGTAAGAAGAAATGAAATTGGGACATATATGATAACATGGATGAACCTTGAGGACATTATGTTGACTGAAATAAGCCAGACACAAAAGGACAAATATTGTATAGTCTGGCTAATATGAACTAAATATGAAGAATAAACACATAGAGTTAAAACCTAGAGTATAGGTTACTAGGAGATAGGATGAGGGCTGAGAAGGGGTACTGGTGCTTAAAGTATGTAGAATTTTTAATTAGCTTGACTGTAAAAGTGTGGAAATGGATAGAGTTGATGGTAGCACATTATAGTATGACTAACACAGCTGGTTTATAAATGGGTTTGTGGCTGAAAGAGGTAGTCTAGGGACGTAAATATCGATTGAAAGAAAGCTAGAGAATAATATCGGGACTGAATAACATAGTGAACCTGGTGGCAGATGAAGATTGTGGTTAATAGTACAAATACCAGAGTGTTTTTCTATGAACTAGAACAAATGTACATCACTATTTCAAGGTGGTAAGAATAAGGTGATGCATGGAAAAAATACAATTAAAGTAACTTATGGACTATAGTTAATGACAATATTGTAATATTCTTG
The DNA here is from genome assembly GCA_029593785.1 of Cabassous unicinctus. Lineage (NCBI taxonomy): Eukaryota > Metazoa > Chordata > Mammalia > Cingulata > Chlamyphoridae > Cabassous > Cabassous unicinctus. The sequence continues at coordinate 66,122 of JAQZBX010002736.1, read as the reverse complement.
CATCAATGTCAAAGAAGGTACTATATCAACACTAAGGGTCGATAATACGGGAGTATGGGATTTTTGCTTTTGGACTAAGGAAAACATTCAAAAATTTACTGAGGCAATGACTGCACCACTGAGTATATACTTTGGATAGATTATACAAGGCATGGTGTACAACACAATGAACCACGTGGTAAAAGATGGACTGTGGTTAACAGTACAAATATGAGTGTTCTCTCACAAACTATACAAATGTACAATACTTCATGGTGTTAATAATTGGGGATATATGGAAAAATATACCACATGTACACTATAGACCATAGTTAGGGGTAATAGTCTGATGATGTTCTTTCATAATCTGTAACAAATGTACTACAACAATGTAAGGTGCTGGTGGAGGGTGTTGTATTGGAATTCTGCACATTATGCATGATTGTTTTGTAAGTTCACAACTTCTCTAATTAAAATATATATAGGGGAGTGGATGTAGCTCAGTGGTTGAGCGCCTGCTTCCCATGAGGTCCTGGGTTCAATCCCCAGTATCTCCTAAATCTATATATATAACTAATTTGGATTCTATCTTATTACTCTACAAAAAGTGTTCTTGGTAAAGTCACCTGTGATCTCCATATTGCTATATCCCGAGATACTTTTCAGTCTTATACAACTTGTCCCAGCAGCAGCATTTGATACAATCAAATATTTCCTCATTTTCCAAGATACCATATTCCCTTGGCTTCTGTGATATCACATTCTCCTGGTTTTTCTCCTAATTTTGGGACCGCCACTTCTCAGTCGCCTTTTCTAGCTCCTTCTAACCCATGCTTTTATGCTCAGGCTTTCTTTTATCAATCTATCTATGCTCTGGGCCACCCCATACACTTATGTCCCTTCAATTATCATTTATCTGCTGATGACTCATGAGTTCAGATCCACAGTCTACAGCTCTCTACGTCTGAGATCCCTAACATCCAGTGCTACTCTGTATCTCAGAGCAGACTACTGAAGCTTGAATCCCATTCTGGTCACTCTTCATGACCTTAGACAAGTTACTCAATCTGTACCTCACTTTGTTCACCTCTGAAATAAGAATTTTAAACAATATTTCCTTTAAATGAATTAGTATTTGTCACCAGGGACTGCATATCTATTGATATATCTGCAGCACCAAGTACAAAGCTTCATAGCAGGTATTCAATAAGCATCTACTGATTTACTAAATGAATGAACCTACCAGATGGTAAAATTACCACAATTCCGAGTAATTTTCTACTAGTCCTATTACACTTTAAATATCTTCCTATAGCTACCTCATGACACCCTTCTAAAGGAAACCACAATTGCAAAGAAAAAAAACAAAACAAGACTATTCCTGCAAAAACCAACTTCTGTTCAAAAACACATATGCACACACTAAAATCTAGTATTAGAAATCCATGTCAATATGATTCAGGCAATAAAAATGACTTGAAGTATTGGTTTTAAGAGTTACTGTTAATTATAAAATGATACAACATAAGTCTAAATCTGAATATATTGCCTCATCTCTTTTTTTCCCCTCATCTCTTTTATTAGGCTTTTGTAAAATGGGAAATCAAAGAAAGTGGCTAAAAGAAAAGTACCAGGTCTTCAATGTCCCATTAGCCCTGCAGGGTGCTGCCCCAAAGCAATGATTAGCTCTGACAGAAGACACCTGCAGGGGTGGAGAAAGAGATTCCCTTTTGATAGGGTAATTTAGGTGTGTCAACTTTTCTGTTTGAATTTGGAAGACCAGGGAAGAAACCTATAGAGAATAAGATACTTCTTAGTGAAGCAGAGCTTTGTAAAGAAGTGTTGGAGGTATGAACTTTCAGCTGAAGTTAGTGAAGATGTACATTTCCATGCCAAGTCTACTCTCTGGCCTTATGACGTTGGTGCTGCAGTACAGGCGCTCCTACTGGTGCTGTCTGATCCCAGTTTGGGGAACTTGAGAAAGTTCCTTTTTCAGTAATTCACTTCTGCTACTCCTGGTAGTCATGAGGGCTACTGAGTGGAATCGCAGTCAGTGACTGCTGTGGCAGCATTAATGCCATTCACCTGGGCGCCTGGTGACACTGCATCCCCTGCCTCTGTGGAGTTACAGTGCCCATGTGACTTGCTCTGGCCAGTGAAATGTCACTGAATTAACATGTGTCTTTCAGATGGAGGCGCTAAAAGCCAGTGGGAGGTTAGTCAGGTTCTCTTTTGCCCCTCCCCCCCAACCATGGCAACTGACAATGCTCCCCTGGTGGCTGCTTCCATCAGTCTGGGATCTGAAGGGAGCAGGATGAGAAGCACAGGTGGGCAGGGCCGGTGGCATGGGCAGAACATGGTGTGCGGTGCGTGTCCTTAGTGGCCATGGGCCACTGAGATTGTGAGCCTGTTTGTTACTGTATCGTAACCTAGCTCTATTCTCACTGACATGATTTGTAGTCTGTTTGCTATATGCAAGGTACTGTGCTAACTAAAAGCCATACAAATATTTCAATAAGAAACAGGTTGCTTCTATGACTTCCTTTACTTTTGGTGCCAAGCACTCTTGTTTGATCCACCGTCTCTATCAATCAGACCAAAGGCCAGGACAACTTCCACCATTTATACATTAGTATGAATAAATTCTAGAGTTGGGATCATTAGCAAACTGTACAAATGCTTTCTTGGATTGCTGGGATAAATTTTCTTATAGCTGCTAAAACTTCTTTGCTTTTGAAAACAATTATGAAAACAGAATAGAGGTTTGCACAGAGGCAGACATATCACAAACCTGAGATGAGAACAAGGCATGAGTTCTATAATTTTGTATGTTATTTTAGAATCAACTCCATATACTCCTACATCCTTTTTAAGGTGGAAATTTAACTTTATCAATCATAATGGAGTATTCAATATGCTACAGTTGTAACTCATTAAGCATGAAAATTAATTACAAATATAAGTTAAATTATTGCACTTAAAAAGGAAAACATTAACTATTCAGTGTGTCATATACTCTCTTTTATAAAAACTGCAATAATAAATGCTAAATAGGGAATTAATATTTAAAATATGTGTAAGGATCATACTAAATATCTAAGAAATCATAGGGCCAAATATATTGGTACAAAATAACATCAGGAAACAATCAATATAAACATGTCTAAAATGTTTTCCCCCATAAAATTAGCAAAAATTTGTTATTTAAATGGTTTGGTTTAGAAAATTTTAGCTAATTCTTCAAATTAAAGAAAACAGAAGTTGTTGGATCCCTTCTCACATTCATTTTTTAAATCATTTCTTTTTAGGTTATAATTAAAAAAAAAAATCTAACAATGTCAATTCTATTTAAAACGTCCACATTAAATGATCTACCATATTTAATAATGATTTAAATTTAGCTATATTCTCTAGCAGAACAGTTTTCAACACTCTTTCTTTTTTAGAGAACCAGCACGTATAGAACAGATACAAAGGAAGATGTTTTGCAGGAGGCATAGGAGTGGGGTGGAGTTGCAGGACAGAGTTGTGCCTACTTTCCCATTATCTTATTACACCACCACCACTGCCCCCCCCTCAGCCTTCCAGGCCAGTTGTTTACTTATGCTCTCAATGTGCAGATTTTACTTTAAAAGTTAATGAAAAATTTTTCTTTTAGGATTTTAAAAAATAAAGGTCACAAACCTCATGAAAGTTTAGCTGACAAACATTTACTCTAGGCACACAGTGCTAAGTAAGGGGAATATACAAACAGTGGAAACTTAATCCTTATTTTTGAGTTGCACAAATTCTACTAGGAAAAACGGGGTGGGGGGTAAGTAGAATCACAGATCCATAAACAATGAACTTTAATGGTAGCATATGCAGAGAATGCAGGAAAGGAAGTACTTGAGTCTCCTTTACAGGAGTGGGGTGGTGTGCATTGTAGAGCCAGGGTGGATGTCATGGAGAGGTGATGCAGCAGTTTGATATTGTTTATGAATTCCAAAAATAGATATTGGATTATGTTTGCAAACTGGTCTGTCCCTCTGGGCATTTTAGATTATATTGGATTCAGAGGTTTCATTTTTATTTGATTAAATAATGATTAAGGCTTTGATTGGGGAATGTCAGTAGGACGTCCCATCAAGTGGGCAGGGACTCACAGAGAAAACTACATGGCAGAGCAGAGGAGCTAGTTGGAGTTTTGATGCTGGAGTTTTGAGCTGGAGCCTGGTAAGTCAGCACACAGAGGAGCAGAGCAGCTGAATCCGGAGAAAATCGAGCCCCAGGGAGAGAGACAGAGCCATTCGCCTGATAGTATACAGCTGGCCTTGTGGAGAGAGCAGGGCAGATGATCCCAGAAAGAAGCCCCAGGAAGTCTGAACTCTTGGCAGATGTCGGCAGCTATCTTGCTCCAACACACGGCAACAGACTTTGGTGAGGGAAGTAACTTACGCTTTATGGCCTGGTAACTGTAAGCTTCTACCCCAAATAAATACCCTTTATAGAAGCCAACCGATTTCTGGTATTTTGCATCAGCACCCCTTTGGCTGACTTATACAGGTGATATCTAGGTTTGGGGAGAGGAGTGGAAGGCACAAGGTCAAAGGCTTTCTAGGCAGAGGGAATAGAAAACACACAGATGTGCTCAGAGTTATTTGGGAAAAAGCCCACTGTGGTTAGAGAGGAAGGTGAAAGGGGAACTAGTAGCTAGTATAGCTATAAAGGCTTTGTAGGCTAAGTCAAAGAGGCCCAATCTCGAAGGCAGAGGGAACAGTGCAAGTCTGCAAGGACTGCGAAGCATGATTACATCTTTCTTTAGTGTCAAAGTTGGGAACTGGACTGATGAGGGAAGACGCCGCAAGTGTGAACATCAGTTCAGGTGGCTGTTATCTCCCTAAGTCAATTTCCTGGTTGCATATTGTCTTTCATACCAAAAACAAAACTAACAAACCAAAATACAAACCTTTTTTCTTACAGATCTGTTCAAATTTTCCATTTGGGCTGTATGAGAGTTACATTTCCTCACTAAAATATGAGCTCTCCAAGGGACTTCATTCTGTTTTTCCACAGCTCTATTTTGCACGATGCATATTTTCTGCAAGTTATTTTAATTTCTTTGCAGAATGAGACAGAAAGATGGTCTGGGAGATGACTTTTTTAACTCGCGTACATTGGGCAAACACTGCGAATTTGAAAAGTAACCACAGCAATACATCCTAATTTTCTAAGGGACTTCTAAACCCTTTTATGAGCATTCATTACTAAACAAACATGGGTATTTCTAACTCGAAAAACACCCTATATGTCTGAATCCTATTATGAGAAGAAATAGGTCTTTTCACCACTAAACTCACATTCTTAATCTTATCTCTCGCCTCTCCACTCCTTAGGCCCATTCCCTTGCTGTAGTTTCCCCCTTGATGCTCTTAAACTTGATCCCTAACCTCTCTCCCATAAGTCAGGTGGGTCTTGTATTCTATTTCCATCATTCTCCCATCATTGTGCTTGGAGGCATTCGCTGCTTCTTTTCAGTAAGTCTCCCTCAGCAGTCTTTTGTACTGGTGTCTGGAGCAGTGGATTTCTTTTGGAGAAAAATCCTCCTGCTGCATTCAAAATGAAAGGATATCTTGGCAGAGTAAACTGGTCTCTTGTAAGAATCTATACTTTTAAAATTGTTTACATGTTTACCCAGTCTTGGATCAGATGTCCTCATTACCTTTTTCATTGAAAGCTAGTTCTTCAATCCTTTTGGTTTCCTGTAGTTGGCTTTTTGTTTTTTCAGTTCATGAGCTTAAAACCTATTAGAATGTTTGCTTTGAGGATTAAATATCCTGGTAGTTCTGAGTGTTCTCTCTTAATTTATAAAATATTCAAATCAGGAAAAGTTTTTCGGGTGTTTCATTAAATTATCAGCTTTCTTATGGCTGGTCTATCCCCTCTGACACTTTTACTATTGACTCTAGTGAACTTACACCTTCTTTGGCTGCCAAGATTCTATACTCCCCACCCTTCCACACAGCAATTTCCTGTTTAGGAATTTTCTGTACTTCATTATATTCAGTCTTCTTGGGACAATGAATCTAAAACCTGCTGACAACTTCTTATATCATATCCTCTCTTTCATTCCCCAAGACCCTCAAGGGACCACCTGTGACCAAAACTCTGCCAATTGGCCTCTTTCTCCTAGAACTTTATGTCTTGAGCAGAGTAAGACAAGGGTAGAAGAAATAGTCCGGCTTATTCATTATAGGATGGCCCTGAGTGATAGTCGAGCTATAGAAATATTCTGTGGCAACCTGAGACAATTTGTTCTTCAAACTTTTCCTTGATTCTGTGGCATCACTGTTGTAGCAGTTTGATATGGTTCATGAATTCCAAAAATAAATATTGGATTATGTTTATAAACTGGTCTGTACCTGGGCATGATTAAATTATGATTAGGGCTCAGACTGGGCCACATAAGTAGGGTGTTGAGTCCCTGCCTCTTGGTGGGTGGGGACTCAGATAAAAGACATGGCAAAGGACAGAGTTGGAGTTTTTGATGTGGTGTTTTTGAGCTGGAGCCCTGGGAAGTAAGCACACAGAGGAGTTGGTTGTAAGGAAAGAGAAATGGCCCCAAGAAAAGAAACAAGCCATTTGCATGAGAGTCTACAGCTGGCCTTGTGGAGATAGCAGAGGAGCTGATCCTGGAGAAAAACAAGCCCCGGGAAGAGAGGCACCCAGGAAGCCTGAACCCATGCAGATGTCGGCAGCCATCTTGCTCCAACATGTGGCAATAGACTTTGGTGAGGGAAGTAACTTAAGCTTTATGATCTGGTAACTGTGGGCTTCTACCCCAAATAAATATCCTTTATAAAAGCCAACAGATTTCTGGTATTTTGCATCAGTACCCCTTTGGCTGACTAATACAATTGTTCTATTGAATTTCTTTCTGTTAAATATAGCCATGGTTTGTACTATAAAGCAAACTTACAGTTATGTAAGTTTGGAAAATACAGGGATAAATAAAATTAGTTTTTTTTTCTGGGCATTGTGAATTTCTGAGAGAAACTATAAGATACAGCTTTTTCCAAACTTATTTTATCATGGAATCCTATTTATCCTGTCATATCAAAAGAAACTACCAGTCTGTAGAACATATTTTAGGTAATAATATTCTAGATTCTATTATTCTATTAATATTGCCTTCTATTATATAGTTCCTCTTGAGCTTTTAATAGAGCACTGCTATCTCTTCTATTTTTATTTTTTAAATACTGATCATTCCTATTTAGTATTCATCTTATCTCCATCCTATCTGTTTGTAATTCCTGTGGTAGTCTGAGTTTCTTATATAGTCAGAAAATCTTGAAGCTTGAGACTTTGCTTATTGCAAAATTTTAAAACTGAGCTAAGGTGGTTTAAAATTTTCAGTATATGCCTGTAATCAAAGCTTACATTTTAAAAATCTTATTTTCTACAGGTATTTCATGATTCTATTATTCTTTCGGTGAGATAAGAGTTCCACAGGAATTCTTGATTTTGCCCAGTTTTTCTAACTGTGACTTTCCCAAAGCAAGTACCACGTATCAGTGGTACTTCCTCTCCTGTTTCTGTAATATAAACTTAAGAATTTTGTGCTTATATTAATGTGGGTCTATAACTGTCTGATGGTGATTTACAAGATGTTCTAAAAAATACTCTTGAACCTCAGCGATGAACTCACAATGTTAAATTATGGTGGTTCATAATCCCTCTATGAGATAATTTAGGAAGATGAATTTTCCTAGAATTTGTTAGTAAATTCCTCATTCTACATAAAAATGTGGTATAGAACTTTATTAATGATCTGACACCATTTTATTTGTAATTTTGCCATGTTGGTGTTCTTTCTATTAAATGAGTGCTTGGATTTTCATTTTGATATGGAGACAAATAGCTCAATCACAGACCTGCAGTTAAATAAATTTTCCTGATCACATTCCTTACAGCCAGTTTCCCTCACTGCATTGATAAAATGAAAGGCAATTGTCAGTGACAAGGTAACCAGAAAGAGGCAGGAGATGTTGTGGAAACAACAAATACTAGTCACTCTTCACCTGGCAATCCCACTTTAGAGGATAAATATTTATTGACTGATTACAGCTACACTATTCAAAATATGGGAAAACCAGAAATAATCCAACTATCCACCATTTAGGGAATGGTTAAGGAAAAAATTTGCTAAGAAGACTTATCTGTATGAACTACAATTAAAATGTATTCTATAGAAACATAGAAAAGTGTATAAGAAAGGAAATATCTTAAATACCTTTTCATCACAAAAATTAAAATATTATAGAAAATCTAGATATAATAAAAATAATGCTTGCACAGTAATAAGGACAAAGAAAATATACTAGAGGAATAGTTATTTGCAGGGGAAGTGTTCTTTGTATTCTTTTGTTTATGAAATTAGATAAATACAGATTTTAAAAATACCCTTACAAGTTCCTAGACAAACTATTTTATCTACAGGCAAACTATAACATCTGTAAGTATATTTATATAAACACATAGCTATAGATCTATAAGAAGTATAATGAGAAATACATATATATATATCTATAAGTATATACACATGTATACACAAATATGTATATATACTTAAAACAGTTATGAGTTTAAAAGCATTCTAATTAAATATTATGCATATTTATAAGAAATACTTATTTGTTTTTCTTGCAGAATATATTTAATTTTCCAAATTGAGTCCAGATACAGAAGGATGTAGTTTTTATTTCCTCCAAATTGTCTCACCTCCACATACATTATGGAAAAAGTTAAAACCAAGGTCATCCTAAGTGTGCCATGTCAAAAGCAATGAGAGCACACAGGCTCTGGATGCTCAAAGACAAGTATTCTAAAAGCAGACACCTGTTGGCTAAAATAACTTCAGTTAATTGTTAAGTATGACTTTTAAAAACGTGACTTTCTTGGCATAATGCTTAGTCTACCCTAAACAAAATTGAACAAATGAAGTTACTTGGGATTGGAAAATGGAATAAAGAGGCATAACATTCCAGAAGGCCTCATGACCTGGTTGTGAAGGGGCCCAAGTCCATAATGAAGAACAGAATCTAACACTTAAATAGGACAGATAGAGGGGAATAGAGAAGTCACCTAGATTATTTGAGAAGATCTATGGTAGAATAAAACCTAAAGAGAGAGAGAGACTGTAAGATAATGGGGGCTTGTTTGGTAATGGCTCAGGGAACTACCTGAGAGATGGGAACAAAGTCAAGCAGCTTTTCTCATTAAACATTTATTGTTCTGTTGGAAGGAGCATTGAAACACATAAATCACTACACTGGGTACGATCTACTGTTCCCTCAGCCAGAATGCTGAGGCTAATGCAAATCTGAGCAGCATGCAATTGAAACATGCAGCTGTCTTTCCTTGACATCAGCTTTTAACAGTGTTAACATTAAGGTGAAGTCCATCCCAGCAACTCTTAGTGGATTTATGTATATATATAATTCATAAAGTTGTCCAAAACTTTTCAAGGAAATAGCATCAGTACTCTTTATGAGTACGAGATAAAATCCTTTCTTAATATATCAACCAAGGGCAGCTAAATTAAAAATTCCTGCTTGGCTCCAAGCAGCAGATAATTAATTAAGGTTCCACCATGGAAGAGCACTGAAGCCCTTTCCAAAATGTTTCCTATGGGACCCCTCACTGGGAAGCTGAGTATCTCACTTACCCCCTCAATTTCATAAATAACCATAATTTATATATTTTCTTACCATGCTTTCTTCATTTTAAAAAGCTTTTGTCAGACAAACATTAGACCAACATTAAAATATCTTTTAAAGAAAAAAAAATTCGCCGACAAGATTGACACTACTGAACAGCTTTAATTTGTCCATAGGCATGGGTAATTTATAGTTGTAATCAGCCCACACACAACACATAATGGAGCCAAGCATTTCCGAAGACACTGCTTAACATCCCCTGACAACAGGTTTGGCTAAACTTCCCTGGCTTGCACAATTAATTAGTACACATTATAAAAAACTTGGTGTAAGCTATAGGTATATTAAAATATGAAAATTTAATGGATTCTCCGTATACCACAAAGGCATATTTTACCAAAAAATATAATTTTCCACATTATAACTCACATTTATGTACCACTTTTCTTCTTACCTCTTCTCCAGACAGATAGTAGGCTGAGAGTAGTCCACCAACAAAGCGTATATTTACTTCAAAAACAGAAACTTCAGCATTCTATGGAAACAAAATAAAGGAGGTTCATATATAATAATGGTAGTACATAATTTGGAAAATATTATTGTAAGAAAGTGCATTAAATATTTAAATTTTGTTCATATTTTATGTGCTTGCCCAGAGGGATTTTTATACTAGGAAAATAAATGCCTTCTTTTAGTGGTATCAAAATATACATAAATAGAAAAACAAAAATTTTTTGACTGAGTCAAAAATATGAAAATGTTTGTAGACTTAACTATTTTTCTATTCTGTGTTCTCCCTCTGTTTCATTCCCTTGCCTGCTTTTTTTTTGTCCTGAAAGGCCAGTCAGAATCTTTACACTTTGGCTGGTATCTCAACATTATTCTAGCATTCCTTTCACATCATGGTAAGGGAGGATAACTAGAATTCAAATACGATTTGAAGTTGGAGGATGTGGGTTCTAGTTCTGGTTCCCAACTTTCTACCTGTGGTCTGGGATGATCACACCTGATATGAAATTTTGTCTTTGTGTAAAGGAGGTGATAATATTAATGTATGTTATATCTTGCTGAAACAGCTCTTATTTTGATCAATAACAGCTTGCTTGTATTACTATTTACAATGTTCTGGGTACTGTGCTAATATCTTTACATAGACTATGACTTTTAATACTCACACTAACCCTATGGAGTACTTACTATTCTTATGCCCATTTTATAGATGAAGAAACTGAGATTGACTGACATGATAATGCACCAAGTCTCTTTATATATATATAAATATATAATAATTGCCAATATTTTAATTAACTACTATGTGTCAAGCATTGTCCTAGGACACAGCAACAAAGTCCAAAAGCGTCCTCAATCTCACAGAGTTTACTTACTAGTGGAAGAAGACATTTCAAGAAAAATAAAGATGCACACATTCATTTTATCCCCATATGTTCTCTCTAAAACTAGTTAGGAGAGAGAATTACTGGGTCAGAGTTAGGCAAAAGCATCATACAATAAGACTCTTTGGTGAATTTGTTTAATTATGTTTCATGATTTACAACATGTACCTACTATAATTTGATTAAAAGCATTCTACATCGGTGCAATTTATCTTTGAGATGTATTGAATGAGTATTATATACATACTGGTAGGACCTTTTATAGTCTACACGATTACTGATCAGAAAAAGGGAGGGCAATCATTAATTTGTTTTGGCTCACACAGCTATATTTCTTTTGCTAAAGAATAATATCTAATAATAAAATCTAATTAATTTAAACTCTCAAATCATGTTGGCCTCAGTATGTACTTGTATTTTTGAGTTTTTAAACCTGAGGATAGTCCCTCACATTTCTGCCTATTGAAGCCTGTTAAGACGATTTTTATAATCTTATTCTGGCTATGAGTTTATTCGCTATGCACACTCTTTCTTCAAATTTTGGATAACCAGGTCCTCTATATAGACAGCTGATAAAATTTATTTCAAGATGGAAGACTGAGCCATGTCAAATAGGACGAGAAATACATCTTTAGCTAAACACCAATCACTTATTGGGTACAGTTGTTCAACCAGTTTATTGATACAGTTATGTATTCTAGAATCTAAATCTGCTTATAATCTCATGCTATCTGTAATTGAGAGATGACTTTGCGAGGTGCCATGCTAAAGGCCAACTGCTATGTTTTTTGAATTTCATGGATCTAATTCTACAGTGAGCCTGTTCAAGAAGGAAATCAGGCTTGTTAGTGAATCCATGCAGGTTCCCAGCAATTGCTATAGACTTGTCTTTAAAACTCTTGTTCAGGAAAGTCACAAGTTCATCTTCAGTAGTTCACAGCATCACCATCATCCACTTCTTGAAAACTAGAACTACGTTTGAATTCCCAACATCTAATTCTTCCTCCCTATTTTTTTTCCCCAAATATTTAGAAACCTTATTTTGAGAGCTCTTTCAGTATCCTGGAATATACTATGCTTTAGCCAGAAGATTGAAATTTAGAGACTTTAAGTTACTCTTTACAGCTGACCTAAATCATTATCAAGTTCCTTCCCCTCTTAGGTGAAAAAGGCCAAGAAAATAAAAATTCTCTCACCATAATAAACTGGTTGCCTATACTGGGTAACAGACTATGAAAATACTGACCTAGAGTCAGAAAGACATGGGATTGAAGGCTGGCTTGAGAGCTGCCTGAGCCTGAGATCTCAGGCAAGTCACTGTACTCTCTCAGGGTCTTGGTTTTCTCATTTGTAGAAAGGGATAATGCATTCTTTACAAGGCACTGTGAGTCCATGAATGTCAGGCTCTGTGCACAGTACCTGGCACAGGTAAGACAATGGGCAGTTACTGCCTTTATCACTGTGCAGCAGTAGTTCAGTCCAAATAAACTATAGCCTCCCTTCTGTAGGGGTTACTGGAAAACCAGAAACTCTAGAATCATATTATTATAAATTCCACAATGCAAATACAACTTCTCTGACCCTCATGGTCGTCATATTTCTCAATGCCTAAAAACCCTCTTTTGGAATATGATATCCTGATGAAGCTTCTTTTGGGGCTTCAATATATGATACTTATATGATATCTCGGTTTTCACAAGTAAATGTCTACAATTTGAGGGTTTTAGGTAGTTTTTATGCACTTCTTATTCAGGTTTCCACTAAAATAATATTAAGCTTAAATGAGAATATTCCTCCTATTAATATTCATGCAGAGCCTTTTGAGATGCTTTAAAAATTTTCCACTGACTTACTTTAATGACAGAGGGGGTGATGGGACAGGGAGAGGGCAGTATATAGAGGGGGAAGCCCAAAGAAGACTGTATCACTAAAATCCTGTGTGAATTTTCCTAACAAGTCATGTGAACTTTGCAGTAAAATTCATCTGTGTTTGTTTTGATATAAGATTAATTTTCCTTTGAACTCTTTAAGTAAGACTGCATTTCAGGAACACGCTGCATGCATTCTGTGGCTTCTAGCACACAGCCAGCCATACGTGAAGTGCCTGTTTGAGAAGGAGACCCAGGCTTTTTGTTTCTATTGCATGCATTTATTAGTATTATCACAACTGATGAACAAGTGGAAGCTGGAAATTTTTGGCTAAAGGCCTACCCATAAAAAGATGTGAATTGGAGAAACTGTTCTTTCATTTCAATTCTCCTCTAGCAATAGCTGCTAAATCAAAGAAGAATGTAATTAACCAGACTCATCTCTAAATTCAATCATTGTATAATAATGATTTTTTTTGGCAGTGGACGAGGACTGTGGCTAATAATATAAAAACAGGAATTTTCTTTTACAAGGTGTTAAGAATGTGGTGATACATGGGAAAAATATAACTAATGTAATATATAGACTATAGTTAACAATAACATTATAATGTTTGTATAGCAAAATAAATTTGGTACTATATTAATGCTAAAGTTAAAAAAAAGAATACGGGGTTTGGTTTTGTGTGATATGAATATGAATAAGGATTTTTTCTTCTCTTCCTTTTTTTCATTAATAAGGAAACTTGACTTGTCATTTAACTAAGATGTGTTCATCTGTGTATCTTTCTGAATGCTAGAGGAACAACTGAGTTAGCAGTTGGAATTAGATGAGATATAAGTACTTGGACAGAACTTTTTAGGAATAATGCTTCCATAACTTGTTGAGCTGCCTTTTTCTGTTATTTTATTTTTTTGAATTTGAAATAAAGTTATTTAAAAAAAAATGATGGAAAAATCAGGCCTTAGTACTAATTTTTACTATTGTCATAGATGTCTTAGACTGATAATTCTGACCTTAAGCTTATCCCTTTCTTTTTTATGCTCTATGCTTTACTGTGCATATATTGTAAAATTATGAGATAAAGTAATAAATTTTGCCAAAAGGGTGGAAAAGAGTCAAATTCTATAAATTATTTTGTATGGCTTCCTTCCCTTTTATAAATTATTTTTATGCTCCACTCTCTACTGGGAATAGCTTCCTGCAAAACAACATATCATGAGCTCATGGGCACAAAGATCCTAATCCTATCTGGGCAATGGGGAAAGTGGACACTTGATCTCTGATTCAGAATGCCTGCTCCTCACATGAGATAAGACAATATTTTAAATAATTCTGAGAATTTTATTAGACTTTATTTTTATAAGAAACTTATTCATCAAAATTATCTATAAAATGACCTATTTTAATATATCTCAGCAAGTAAAATTATGGGCTAAACCATGAGAATTAGGCTTTGGAATAGATTCAACCACAATTTACATTTTTTGAATTAGGGAAGTTGAAGGTTATAGAACAATCATGCATAAAATACAGGATCCCATATACCATCCTATTATTAACACCTTGCATTGGTGTGGAACATTTGTTATAAGGATGAAAGAACATTTTAATAATTGTACTATTAACTATAGTCCATGGTTTAACTTAGGGTTCACTGTTTGTATCGTGCAGTTCTATGGATTAAAAAAAAAATTATTCTAGTATCATATATATACAACCTAAAAATTCCCCTTTTAACCACATCCAAATATACTCAAATATATAATTCCCTGCTGGAAATTATGTTTTCAATGTTTTGCTACCATCGCCACCATCCATTTCCAAAACTTTTCCACTGTCCCAAATACAAACTGTACATTTTAAGTCTTAACTCTCTCTTCTCTATTTCACCCCATCCCCTGGTACCCTATATTCTAGATTCACAATTTACTTTTAATTGGAGAACTATGGAGGCACAAGCTTCCCAGAGACCTAGATAAGTTGCTTCTCTGGACCTTCAAGCTTAAGATAATTATTTAGAATTAGACTTGTACCAGAATTCTCTTTAATTTTCATCTTATGTTTCTACCCCACACAATAGATCTGATTTCATTAAATTGAAAAGACCCTTGGGAAAGGAACTTTTATTTTCAGAAATATTTCAATTCTATTTTGAGTATTTGATCCCAATTCTTATGAAACTACTTACTTCAAGTCCTTCAGGGTGAACTCAAAGCGTAATAGATTCTTTTCAAAAAGGACTCTTCTCTGAGCCCTGAATTCATAGGCTGGTGCTTAGCTAGCTATTCCACTCCCTCAGTGAATTATAAGCCTGGATTTCTCAGGTTACTATCATACATGAGAAGCAAGCAAGCTTTAGTAACAACTGCCCCACTATAATCCAGTGCAGTAACCATGTTTAATGACAACTGTTCCACCACTCACCCACGCAATGACCATGCTTCACCTTACTGAGAAACATTTTGGGAATATGAGACTTTTTAAAACCTTTGATTAAAGCCTTGCCTATTGGGGAAGAGGCTGTGGCTCAACTGGTTGGGCTCCCATTTACCATGTGAGGCCCCAGGTTTGATTCCTAGGGCCTCCTGGTGAAGGCAAGCCGGCCCGCGGCGGGGTGAGCTGGTGCAGCAAGATGATGCAACAAAGGGAGACAAGCAGACACAGAAAAACGCACAGCAAATGGACACAGAGAGCACAAGCAGCAAGGGGGGGGGGGAGGGGAGGAGGGGATAAATAAATAAAAATAAATCTTTAAAAAAAATCAAAAGCCTTGCCTATTCCTAGACTTAGCAAACACTTTATAAATGGTACTTTAAAGTGTGTCTTGTATTAAATTTTGAGGATTAGAAGTATAAAAGTCTGCTTAATAGATTAAATTGCAATATTAAAGAGTGTAACTCAGTGTAATGATGTGTTCTAGCAGTTTTTAGTTTCTAAGTAACTAAGTTTCTGAGTTACTAAGTAACATGATAAATCTCTTAAGATTAACAAAGTGCAAGTTCTCTGGCCACAAAGGTAGGAAATTATTTCTATGTTAATAAGTCGGTTTTACTATGCAGGTCCAGAAGTAGCAGGTCAATCTACCACTAATTACTACAGAGAGAGCTGCTCAGGGTCCTCTTATAGCCAAAACCCAAATCATCACTCTGGGCAGGCACTCCTTAGCATTCAGATGGAAAATACTGAATAACTCCATTCAACAGGATAATTAACTTAGTTAATCTGCATCTATGAGGATGTATGGCTGCTCCAAAACAGACCTGTTTCAGGAGCAACACTGAGACAAAAGTCACTTCATTCAAGCTCTATGGGACGGAACTCTGGACCAAGTCAAGTACTCATTCAGGCATTTCAGAAGATCCAAAGCTGCTTCTTGAGGTCAATTTACATCCTTCCAACAGGGAACCCTATAGCTTATTTTCTTGAAAAGTAGGATGGCATTTTGACTGGATAAGCAAACAGTCTGGATCTTTAGAAAACAGCCACTTTTGCTGCCTGCGCCTCTGTTATCTAAAACATGTGTTGCTCATTACAGACAAAGGCATACCCCAGTGCTGGCCAAAGGTCAGTCTCAGTACCCTCTCAGTATCTGGAACAAGTTTGCCTTCTAGCCTCTGCCATTCTCAAAGCTCTGCCCTGCATACCAAGGCATCACTTTACTTCAATGTAGAAAAATGCTTTCTAAGGATGATTTTAATACAGCATTGTCTTTTATGAAGGGTTTATATAATAAATCATTATCTGAAGAAAATTTCTATATATTCTAAAAAATTCATTGATAAGGATATTTTTCAATATTTCTCGTGTAAGGATCTGTGGCAGTTTGATATTGCTTATGAATTCTACAAATAGATATTGGATTATGTTTGTAAACTGGTCTGTTACTCTGGGCACATTATATCGTACTGGATTCAGAGGTTTCACTGTTATTTGATCACATTAAGATTAAGGCTTTGATTGGGCCACATCAGTAGGAGAAAAGGACAAGGCAGGGGAGTTAGTTGGAGTTTTGATCCTGGAGCAGGGAAGTAAGCACACAGAGAAGGCTCCATTAGACGTGGCAGAGGTCCCGGGAAGAGACGAGCCGTTAGCCTGATAGTCTACAGCTGGCCTTGTGGAGAGAGCAGAGCAGCTGAGCCCAGAGAGAAACAAACCACGGGAGAGAGACAAGACTTATCCCAGCCTATAGCTGATATTGGAAGATGCTGGGACCACAGAGCCTTAAGAGGAAGAGGGAGGTCAGCAGCCATCTCGCTCCAACACGTGGCAACAGGCTTTGGAGAGGGAAGTAACTTATGCTTTACGGCCTGGTAACTGTAAGCTTCTACCGCAAATAAATACCCTTTATAAAAGCCAACAGATTTCTGGTATTTTGCATCAGCACCCCTTTGGCTGACTAATACAGGATCTAAATAATCAATACCTCTTTGAAGTGTCAGTAAAGAAAAAGAAGCTCAGAAATGAATTTAGCAAATCCCCAAATAGCTTGAGTATCTTGATCATTATTCCTTATTTTAATGATCTTCCTTTGTCAGTAGCCACCACAAATGCATTCTAGAAGTAGGTGATATAAAAATGGGTAGAGGAACTACACTTGAACTCCAGATCATTTCTATCTATATAAAAAACTGGTATGAAATAGCTGCCCTTACACCCTTGTCTTACAGCTCAATCTGGCATATTCTGTCAGGAAGTAGGCAACATGATTATCTTCTCATTCATTTAAACGAGCATTTATTGAATATGTACTGAATGACACACTCTAATGATTACATGCTTAACTTCAAAGGATTAAAATCTCTGACTTTGTATTTTCTCTCCAAAAAAAAAGAAAAAAAGAACAGGGTCATTGAGTTAGGCAGATTTTGTTAAAATCATTTCTCTTACCAGCTATATGGTTTGGGATAGAATTAATTTGCCACTTCTTCCCCTATGAAAATAGGGAGAACACATCTTTGGTTGTCACATAAATCTAAATGAGAATACCTAGGGAAAAAAATCATCTGGCACAGTATCTGGTATATATCAGGTACTCAATAAACAGTAATTTCCTCTTTCTCTTCTACCTTCCTTAGATAACAGGACCTTAGCTGGGGTACTCTGACTCTTTTACCTGCTGGAAGCTCCATGAGGATAAATACCTGGACCTTAGAAGGTACTTAGTAACTATTTGATATATGAATGAAGAATGAATGATTAAGAATCAGTTTCAGATTCTTTGTCTCTAGGATTACTCTGACTTAAAACCAGAAATCTCCTCCACTGTAGTCTTCTGCCCAAACTTGAGTGCCTCTGCAAATACATGAACTGAATATGAAGCTCCATCTGTGAAGCCTTGCTCCTTTTCCCAGGAACATATTATGTCAGTGATTTATTTTAAATCAGTTATTACAGCCATTTGAACTTTGTGCTACCAACTACGCAAATTCAATCAACTTACTATGCCTTAATTAAAAGTAAATGAGTTTTAGTTAATGACAGTATAAACCAATAAAAAGCATTTACTTCACACCTTTAAGTGATGCACACTGAATATTTTACATAAAACCAAAATCATTCTTGACTATAATATATGTTTATACTCAGGAGCATGACAGGGTAAACCAACTCTCAACAGTGTTTCTATTTCAGTTTCATTCACACTTTACCCTTGCAATAAATTTGGATGCATTAGCTTTTTATTGCAATATTCTTACACCAGCAATTAAAATACTTTTATCAGGAAAAAAATAATTTAAAAACAAGCAATCATGTACCCAAGCTTTTAATGATACTGCATATTATCCATAAAAATAAAATATTTTTCCTGTTTTTGCTTAAGCTTTTCCAATTTATCTCTCCTTCAGATAAATGGAAACAAAAATTGTATAATTGTTGAAATGATCACTCAAATCTCTGGGCAGAATAGGTAAATAACTGTAAGTCAAGTTCTCATAAGTGACATATTAAAATTAATTATAAAACAATAAACTGAAGAAATTTATAATGCAATGATTAGAAGAGTAGAAAATATATCTTTTCTGAATTTAGATTTGTTACTAATTTTATTATGGGAAACACTGTCATTTGGATTTTATTGATACATTTTTATTTTAAAAAAAATAATGGCAATACCTAGAGAGTACTGCAACAAATATATTTCAAGACTTCTCACATTAAGAATGGTATAATTAGGGAGCAGGTGTAGCGCAGTGGTTGAGCGCCTGCTTCCCACATACAAGGCCCCGGTTCAATTCCTGGTACCTCCTTAAAAAAAATAATAATGAAGAAAAGAATGGTATAATTAATAGATATTGAGATCTGTGACTATGATTTTTTTAAAGTAAATTTTAAAAGCCCCAAATCATCATTTTATTCATTTCTTTTATTTTTAATTTTGATTTCTAATACACAGAAGTATGCTATAATGATATTTGATACAAAAGTCAACTAATTGGATAAAATCTTTTTAGAGAAACAAAAATAAAAAGTTTAAATAATCAAAGAAAACTTTAAAGTTCAGTATCTTAGCAATCACTTGTTGATAGTCTAATCCCTTTATCTTACAAGTGAGGAAGCTGAATAATTTTCTTCTCCTCTACATGGTCTGATATCCCCACTAGATTCACACTGCTTTCTCACAGGGTCCCCAAAGCCCACAGAACATATTCATGTCACTTACTGTGGTCAGAGGCCAATCAACTGCCTTCTGTTACAGTCACATCTTGTCCCTTATCTTAAGAGACCTTTGGGCTTTAAATAAGCCAATTGCAGATCTCCACAGACTACCAAGGGTCACGAAAACAAATAATCACTGCAGTTTTGGGGGAGGTTTGGAGCAGCACTGCTATAATTATCAGACAGACCCACCCAAGAATCAAGGGATGTTCAGGGCTAGTGTCACTTAAGTCTACTTTCCTGTCTTCCATCAGTAATCAGATTATGGAGGACTCATTCCTCCCACCCTTTCTTGAAGAGAAGAGAGAAAGAAATAACACTATTCTTTCTCGCAGATGGAGCTGGAAATAAACCGGTAGGTTTTAAGGTAGGAAGCTGAACTTAACCATAATAAGGCAGGACAATAGTTATCATCCTTAGTTCTTTCAGTAATCTCAGAACTACCACAGGTCACTACAGTCAAGTAAATGTATATCCTTGAGCAAATCGCAAGCTCCTTAGACCTGTTTTCTCATCTTTGAAATAAAAGACTGAATACATTAATCTTCAAGGTCCCTTTATACTGGAATACTTTCTCCTTTATATGATAGATTCAATTATAAGGCAGATTAAACACAGACTTATCTGTTTGTCCTCTAAGGTGATGGCACCCAACCCATGTTGTAGTATATCACAATTAGGGAGTAGGAACAAAATATTAAAATTTTCAATTTTAATGTATAACTATTTTAGTCCAAAGAGATAGGAAAATACTTAGCTTTACTAATATTTAATATTTTGACTGACAATGGTGGCCTCATTTGCTGACCCTTCACAAGTAGAGGGGTCAGCAGGGAAACCTTCTGTCTTTGCTTACTTTCAACACACAACACTTTACTTGTGCCAGGTTATGGGGATTTATAGATATTATCAAACTCTTAGACCAGATAGACAAGAGGCTTAAAAGGATTTCGGCAAATGAGTTTCAGATTTAAAATAACACCAATAATGCAAATGTAAGTGTATGACCAAAAGTGGCAGGTCTTTTATTAGAACAAGCTCTTTGTCAACCTTATAATGAGGTAAAACATCAGCTATCTAAACAGATATGATAAATAGCAGCCAAAATGATCAGGAAGTAGTAGAAGTGCCCACTATCCTTAATTCTGAAACTTTCCTTTTGTGCACAGTGTGTCTTGGGGTATTTCCTGGTAATGATAGTAAGCATACAAAATTTTAAACATTATGTCATACATATATTGTCAAAATTTTTACTGATAGAAATATTTGATTAACAAAGTTTGAAGCCCTTCTTTACCGGAAAGTAGATGCTGCTGTTGATAAATGTACCATGGCACAGTGCAAACGCATGGGGACTGGGACTCGCAGGCCTGTTTTAAAATATAGCTCCAGCACACAACCGCCTGTAAAGCCTGAAGTAAGCCTCTGAGGCTCAGATTTCTAATCTGTAAATTGAGAAAGTAATACCCATTCCACAGGACTCTTGTGGGACCTGATTAAGAATATTTGACATGTGTAGGTCTAAATAAACATTAATTTCTGTTCTCTTACCCTTAATTTGCCAAAAACAACAATAAACAAACAAAAAACAAAGGCATATATCTGTGTAGTAAGGGAAAGCAAGTTAAGAATTTAGTACGATAGCAATATCCGCCTACTGTTTTTTCTGCTAGGGTACCACACAATACAATAATCTGTCTCACTATAAATTCACCCACATGAACTGAGATTAGCAACTTTTATGTGACTTACCACATTAAAATCTAAATTTTTTTCAATCCATGATTTTGCTTCTTGAAATTCATCTCTCATTTCCATAATAAAAAGTGTATCCAGGGCATCTACTATTGTTGCTCCTTTTATGTTGCCTAAAAATATTAGAAAAATATTCCATAAAACACCTTTCACAGATGCATACATGCAATTGTATTATTAATAGATTCAATTTGGAAAATGAGGAGTAATACTGAATTTATTAATCAGCAGTAATACTGAACACAATCTAAAATTCCTTTGGAGGAAGAAAATACAAAAACTGCATCAAAACCCAAGTAAAAATTATCATAGACTGTAGATTGATACACCAATCTTTAACATTTTTCTCAGTTACCAAAAATAAATCTATTAGAGATTTCATTTGTGATTGTATTGTCTAGCAAGAAAATAGCAGGCCTAAAACAAAGGAGCAACACATTCATTTTAATGTAATTACATCAAAGTGCACCTGTGCAAAACTGTCTAAACATAATTAGATCTAAAACTGGTTAGTGATGGAGCTAAGAAACCATGATTCTAAAATGAAATTCCATCTCTTCTACGAAGCCCCAGCTGATTCATAATCCCCCACCACATACCAAGAGCCGACCCTGTGTGTTTTTTCCCCTCTGCTGCATGTTGCTCTGGAGGTCATCATTTTCTGTCTTGTATTTTAATTACCCGTATGCCTCTCTTTTAGCCTGTAAACATCCTTAGAACAGAGAAGTCATGTTTTGTTCATCTCTTCAGTCCTCATGGCGCTCTGCACAATTGTGCTGGTGATGCCCAGCAAATGCCTGAAGACCGAGAACTAGACTTTCTGCAGATAATCAGTGTCTGGATAGCCTGGGACCAAATCCATAAATATAAATGGAGATTACTTCATAGGCACACTCCTTTCAAAGACCAAGGTGAACAATTACAAAAAACTACATGTAATAAAGTATTAAAGTAATTAATTCACAAAAATATGTAAAGACAGTGAACTCCAACATTTTATTTTGTCACATTTGCCATATCATTCTATCAATTCATCTATTTAATGGGTTTTGTATTATTTTTGCAATTGTTCTCTTAGTTTGAAAGTATTTCAAAACAGAAAGTTAAAAATATGTATGTAAAATAATTCTAAATCTTAGCTAATAAAGAGAAAAAAAACCCTGAGTACCTGCTTTCATTTCATGACTTTTAAAATTTAATTCAATTTTCTTTAAAATATAGCTTTTATCAGGAGGACAGAGGTGGAAATACTTTAAAGTAGACATTGAAGTATGATACCAGCTTCAGATTTTCATTGGTAACACAAATCTGAGCCATTAAGGGCATTAAATAAGTGTTTTTATTTCTTATATTCTAGCTTTACACTGAGTACAATGGGCCAAACACAAAAAAACTTTTTTTTAAAAGTATAGTTCTACTTGAAGTCATTTTTACCTTTGAAATCTTAAAACAATAGTCCTAATTTCCTATTTAAAGTAGAATTGGGAGATCACAAATACTTGACATAATTTCTAATGGGTTCACTAAAATTGTATTAAGTTAATGAAGTAACTGGAATTACTCTTCCTGGGAAATAGAAGTAAAGTTCAACATAACTAGTAAGAAACACATGAAAATGAAACAGTCATGAAAAGCTCCCTATGGGCTAATAATCAGGAAATCTTATATTCTTAATGACTAATACTTCCTCCAAAAAAAGCAAACTTTTTAAGATCAAATCTGAGGATAACCTATCTCAAACTAAGAACCTAAGAAGCCTGGTGGTAATGAACTTAAATTTTCCTTTCTTCTTCCTAGTTTGTTGAGACAATATACAGGATTATTTACTATTCATAGATAAGGAACTTGGCTAAGAAATGGGGTAAAGAAGTCATTTACAAGTTTGCCTCATCTGTAAAAAGAAAAATTTTGTTTATAATGAGCCCTGCTATCTTGGTATTACTATAATAAAATCCTTATGTGTCCTATTTTATTTCAAAGATGGAGTGTGATAAATACCATTTGAATTAATATTTCATTTCCTTTAATAATTCCTGAAATTCCTTTTTTTTTTTTTAAAGCACAAGTCCTTGTATGTTTTATGGAAAGTGTTTTTACTGAAGAAGCCAATGCAAACTAAAAAAAGTAAGCATAAGAAAAATAAGCAAAAAAGAAGTATGCTTTTAATGCTCAATAATCAATTTAAAAGCTATGAATGTTTGCATTAACAGAGAACCAAATAATCTCTTTGTTAAAGATTCTGGTAAATTAACACCTAACTGATTTCTTAATGGTACAAGCAACATTCAGAGATAAAAGCAAAAATGGAATTAGATGCATTCTTAAACATTCAAGTTTCACCTAAAACAAATCTATTCTCTCTCATGTCAGTCACCAGTTTGATTAAGAAGTTACGAGGAGAGGTGATTTTCTGGTCTAGAGCCAAACATTTGCCATTTCAATCCCATGGAAATTGAAAATATACTTGCAGTAGAAGATAAATAGGGGCAAGGTACGTTTCAGTAACAAAGGTCAAAAGCAATCTTTGATAAAAGGGAAATTACTAAAGTAGAACCCAGGGGTCATTAGGAAAATTGGCAGTATTAGGATTGCTGAGGTCTAAAGGAGAGGAAAAGAGAAAGAGGAAAGGAAAAAAAAGACAGTGAGAGAGAAAAGGGGTGAAAGTGGCAAAGTAGAAAGGATACAAAAGGGTTGTTCACAGCAGGAAACAGGAGTGTGCTGAAGACACATTTTAACACAGATTACCTAAACTGTGTCCTGAGCATATTGAATATATGTGGGAAATGCAAAATCAAATCAATAAAACACACACACAAAACAAACAAAACACCTAACTTGAAACATTTCTTTTTGCCTTTGCTAAACTTGATCCTCAGAACATGAAGTAAAGAAAGAACAATTTGTGCATTTGGAACAGTGGGAATGGTTGAGCGTGGTTGATACTCTTGAATTTACTGGCTCAGGGTTCCCCAAGATCATAGATGGGGCATTAAATTTCAGAGCTTCCAACTTCAATTCCTACCTCCCATCACCTAGGCTAACTCGTCACCACATCCTGAAAAAACTACTTTAGAAATGTCTGAAATCACTTCTACTGCTGCTGTTCCAGGTTTAGGTTTCATTATCTCCGAATTGTGTCACTGTGACCAACCCACCTCCCTACTTCCACTCTTCCCAGCAATCCCGAGCCATCCTTGCACTGCCTCTGTAATGCCTTCTCCTGCTCAGTGCTTTGATAATTTACTATTCACACATTCACCTTCTGCACTAGGCACTAGGCCATGAACTCTGCAAAGGCAGGTACTGTTTTTACTAACACCTGGGTTGGAAGTAGAGTTAAATGTGTGGGAAGCTCTAAATAAATGGAAAAGCATCATGTAGTGATTAGGAACATGGTCGTTGGTTCAAACCCAGCTCAGACAGGTGGTAGGTGGTTACCCTGTGCAAGCTATTCTCTGAGTCGAATCTCTCACCTAAAATGTGTATAATAATGAGGCTAAGTGAGATCGTGCATGAATGGCACTCAGCTCATAGTAAGTGCTCAATAAATGTCAGTTGACAAGGCTATTTTTTTTTTTTATGAGTTGATACTATTTAACAACTTCAGTTAAAGTATGGAAAAATCATGTTTCCTATGGTTGACTCAAAAGTCAAAAATTCTCCATTCCCTTCATCCTGTTACCAAAAGACAAGATTGGAGCAGGGATTAAAAAGGAACCAAGTGCAGTGGGAAGGGCATTGGGCAGTTCTGTGACATAAAGAATCCATCAAACCCTCTGTCTGTTTCTACACCTCCAAGATGGAAACAGTCATTAATACCCATACTACCAATTGCAGAGGGTTGCTGTGTAGACTAAATGCAATGAAATGTGCAAATGTGGACAAATGGAAGTTCAAATAACTCACTTTATCACCCCCTACTTTCTTCACCATCAAACAAATATGAGAAACCAAGAGCTAGAGCTAAGAGTCACTGAGATACAGTGAAGGTCACTGCAGCTGGTCACCCTGGCAGGCTTATCTAGAAAGACACCACTTTCACCTGGGAGGAAGCAATTAATGGTGCAAACTAAGGCTCCTCTGCTGGGAATCTCCTCCGGAGCTAAAAATCATGATGCTATCCCCCATATCCACCATATCAGAATCTCTGGAGGTGCATCCCAGGTATCGGTATTTTTTTTTTTTTTACAGTTTTACAGGTGATTGTAATGTGCAGGCACTGCTGCATCTGAAAGACACACTATGCAAAGTTGTTGCAGATGATACCATCAGGTGTGCAACTTTCCTAGCAACATGACCTGGAGGGTCACCATATTAAGCAAACTTCTCCAACACTCACAAGTTCAGTGTCAATTGGAGAGAAGTTACTGTCACTAAGAAAGCAAAGCATATTCTACTCACCAAACAAACTGCTTGAGTGACCTTCTTTTGAAATGGGTTTCAGTTCATTCAATCCCCAGGCATAACGTTTATAATTATTCCAAGCATGTTTCATCATCTGAAAAAGGAAATGAAAATGGGATTAAAATTTGAATTTGAGGCTTTTTGCTGCAAAACAAATCATATATTGAAGACCAAAAGTTTAAAGCATAGTGAAATTTACTGCTTATTTTAAACAGACGATTAATTAAAAGGATAGTAACAGTATAAATAAATTAACACTGCAATAGTTACACACACTCACATACTCATGAATCACCTGTTTATGTTTACAAGTGGGAGCTTTTCCCGTTTTTAGTCCAATAAATCTGATTTCAGTATAAATATCATCTTCAAAAGTCAGTTCCCAAACACAGAAATTTAGCTTATCCTAAAAGAGTAAACCATTCCTACATTTATCAATTTCATTCTCATAAGAGATTAAATTTACAAAGACTATTTAAAATTCATATGTTTTCACTCATGAAATTAAGTTTTATTTAAAAAGATAAAACTATACATCTTTAAAAAATGAAATTTCAATTCAGCATTAAGCAATGAGTTATAATGTTACAAAGCTCTTTACAGCAGTAATTAAGTTGTGGTAACATTTTACCATTGTAAAAATGTCACAGAATTCAAATTGCAACTTGGATCCTCAATGAGTCAAGTGTTTTATCTCATACAATAAGGGTTCGGTCAGTTTTAAAATTCCTCTGGTATGCTGTCTTTAAGTCTTTCATTATTACCATGCATTCTTCAGGTCACACGGTGGGATAAGCTGGCTGACATGGCGACTAAAAGGGTTATTCGGGCTCTGGCCATCTTTCTGTAGCCCTCCAAGCCCCAATCTTTACCCCAGCTGTTCTTGACGAGCCAGTATTTATTGTTCCTTCAAAGCCATAGCCAACGACTAGAACTCTGGGAGCCAGGCTCTGCTGCTGCAGCCTGGTTCACAGTAAATGCCTGATGTGGAGAACTGGAAGGGGTCATGGCTTGCATCAACAGCAACAGAGATGGCACTGACAGTTGCCACTGCCTTCATAAGTGCTTTGTCCCACGGAGGGATGGCACAAAGCCAGCGTCATTGGCAGTGGAATACTTGGGCTTGTAGCGACAGGTCACGTCCCTTCCAATGTATGGATGGGATTCCTCAGAATCAAAGCCTCTGTTGTCCAGGACATACTGAGAAAAGCACTGTCCATGAGGCCACCATCGCAGCCTTTGTTGCCCTCAGCCTGAGAGCAGTCCACCAGGTTCTCACTGAGTGAAACAAGTTTGCCAGTTTTCTGGAACATCTGTCCTTCAAGAGAACCAGTTCACTGAAAGTCCAAGAAGAACCACAGTCACCCTGATCCTTCACAGGAGTCGTGTAGCCTTTCTTATGTCAATCCACAGGCTTTGGGACCACAGCAGAGGGTGGTTATGGAACATTTCCCTTTCTTTTAGTGTTGGTTTCAAAAGCCTTTCAGCACCTTCATTGGTCATGTCACCAAAGGAATTCATTCCCATCGTGAAGTTGAGTTGCCCTAGGCTATATTCCAGATTGTGCTATTAGATCCTTTCCTTATTCTTCTCCCACATTACCCTCCTCCAGCCTTCATTCTAGAGCAAACATGTAACTGATCGTCTTTATTTCCATGTAAAACCCAACCCATCCTCACCAAGTGGGTTAATAGAGATGAAAGAGTAACCATAGCTAACAATGGCTTTATACTTCTGTGTGCTACTCTCCAAGCTACACCACAACAGGGTTGAGAATATATGTGCTCACACTTTGTTCAGTAATGGGTATCATTAAGTACTGACTTCCAGAATCTCCTGTCTGGCTCCCAACTTCCAGTGAGCAAGAGCTGATCTCTCTGGAGTCCCTCTGAACAGTTTCAGAAGTTACCAAATGCACCCTATAGCTCTGGTGCATTGCCTTCCACTGGTGCCACTGTGCACTAAACTTGACTCAAGAGGTTATTCCCAAGCAAAGGACATTCAGAAAGAGGGAAGCAGACATGTTTCAAGTCCTGCTGTGGCTGTGGCTGGTGCACTTGACTCCACACACATAGGGATTAAGAGGCTTCAAGGTCCATAGTCTTCTAAAATTCATATTTTTGGTCAAGGTTCTTTGTATTTAGTTGACTCCACTTTAAACATTTTGATGCATACTGATCAAACTTATATGAGGAAGTATTTTTAATTATCTACAGGAAATTTTAAAAATGAAATCCTAAAGCTATATGTTCTAGATTGTGAAAGCCTTCAGCTTATTTTAATATAATCCATCTTTAATTGTATACATATATGTGTATATACTTATGTAACCATAACTGAAGACTGGGAATCATGTATATTCCCAATATGGAGTCCTTGTACCAGCAATGTTTTTAAACATCAAACCCTTCTCCCATAAATTAGTCATGTAACTCTTCAATTCCTCAAAAAAAAAAAATAAATAAATAAATAAAAATAAATTTTTTTGCATAATAGAAATGGTATGGGAACTCTCTAACTTATTCATGCCACTATCCTCAACCTATTAGCAACAGTAATCAAAACATGGACATAATATCTGTCTCTATATTTTAAAATATCCTTTAAAAATCAGAGTTATAAGTACTATACAAGAGCTGTGTGTTATGAAAATCTTCAATGAGCTTAATACCTCAATTTTATTAATAATAAAGTCTTTATCTCTGAACACAACAAACATCTTTCTTTGACCAATTTATTTATTGTCTTCCTGGACCATCCCTATTACCACTAGTCATAGCTACCAAGAATTTTTGCTCTCTGGTGGGAACTCCCCTAAATGCTCCACATTCAGTATTGTACTCAATCCTCACTACAACTCCATGAAATAAGTTTTATTACCATCATTTTGTAGATGAAGAAACTGAGGATTCAAAGTTAAAAAAAAAACTGAAAGCCATGAAATCTCTCCATATCTAGGAACCAGGTTTCATTTCCATGTTGGCCTCACTCCAAAATCCAATGCTGCACTATCTTCCTTCAATGAGTCAGCAACAGAATCTTCTTCATAATGAATCAGATTGTTCATCTTCCAGTAACCAGAGTATGTATACTGTACCGTTTTCAGGATTTCCTCCTTACAAATTAATTTTACTGGAAAGTATAATAGAGTTGAGGGTCAGATAACCTGATTTATAATCCCTATTCTGCCACTGATTAGTGTTGTATTCACGGATGAGTCATTGCTTGGCATGTGTCAGGTACTCGTATATTTATTGAATTTTAAACCTACACCAAAACCAATTAAACTCACATCACAAAAAATAGAAACCAGTGAGCCTCTGGAAGACCAGGTATATGAAATCCACAAAAACACTTCAAGATTATACCTGAGTTTTATTTTGGTTTTCCCATTAAATGTTGTATGTTAGGTAAACTCTGCACTCCCATAAATTTACAGGTACTTTATGTTGTGGACTGAATTGTGTTCAAGATATGATAAAGTAGGAGGTAGATGTGGCTCAAATGGTAAAAAGATATGTTGAAGTCCTAATCTCCAGTGCCTCAGAAAATGACCTTATTTGGAAATAAGGTCACTGCAGATGTAATTAGTTAGGATAAGGTCATCCTGGAGTAGGGAGGACCCTTAATTCAATATGCTGATCTTGAAAGGAGAAGAGACAGAGATAAAACATACAGGAGGACCGGAGTCATGTGAAGATGTGGAGGTATGCCAAGAACACCCAGGACCACCAGACGTGGAAGGCAAGGAAAGATTCTTCCCCTGGAGCCTTCCGAGAGAGCATGGCCCTGCTGGCCCCTTGATTTTGCACTTCTAGCCTCCAGACCTGTGAGAGAATACGTCTCTGTTTTAAGCCACCCGGTTTATGGTAATTTATTATGGCAACACTAGGAAACTAATACACTTTATACATTTAAAAAAAGCTTTTGATATATACCTGACAAAAGAGCCAAAAAATTATTATGATGATTTATTTTAACTCCAAAATCAAGTGGAAACCAGTGTCCTTGCTAATTGATAACTCAAAAGGACAGAAAGCCCTCCTGTAGAGGACTGTGTTGCTTTGTTAAAAATGATCATTTATATAATGTACCAGAACTTCCTAAGTTACCTCTGTAGCGTATATTAACTAACTTTTTCTATTTTTTTCCCCAAGGGAAAATCTGACACTAATTGCTTAGCTTCTTACATTTCAAAAGTTGCTGTGACACATTTACCAAAGTGGGTTCCTCATCCCAGGGAATTTCTGTGAGTTAAAATTAGAAAGGAAAAAGAAAATGGTTTGGTCAAAATGCCCTGAATGCAGCATTAGGGTGGTCTCTCCAGGAATCTGTAAAGTAAAGAGGAACAGCCATAGCATTGCCTGATTCCAGGGGTTAGTCACCTCCGGAAATGAGTTACCAAGTTAAACTAACTGCAAGACATCGTGTGTATAAGTGTGTGTGCACAATAAGTTAGTGAGATTGAAATCATAAGCCACATGTAAAATCAAATTGTTAATTCAGATTTCAAACTTACACAAATATTTGAAAACAACAGTGTGACACTAGTTTCTAATTTTACAGTATTAAGCAACTAGTCAGTGGAGGGACCATGAGAATTAAAGCATTTAATCTCTCCACTCTCAGTGTCCTCAAGCTGACAGGACAAGAAGGTCACTTCCAAAATTCTGCTACTTACAAGGAAGACTACAGGTAGGGTTTATGCCCCCTTCCTTTACAGACCCCTTTATTTTGTTTTGTAATATTTCATGAATTTAATTAGAGTTCTACAGACTGATAGCCCTAGCAGAAGGATTAAAATAGCCCTAAACTAAATGTTGATTAGGATTTCAAATATACACTTAAGCCCTCCCCCCAAAAGGTAAAATGAAAACAAACCAAAGATATATCTTCCCTGAATATTTATATTTGCATTGGTGAAAAGGGTAGCTAATACATGATATGAATGAAAACAAATAAATAAGAGAACGACAAGCTTTCATAATAGCAATCTATTATTTTGACCCCAAGACAAAAATCAAGGGATAAAATATCCAAAAAAACAGCATTACTTCTCCTTGATTCTATGGTTATAGAAAAGATTCTTCAATTAGCACTTTTTCCTCAACTGGCATTAGGGCTGAGTAATCAGGCAACATCATTTATAGAGTGTCTGCTACACTATGAATAGTAAAATCCTCAATGGCTGGATGGGAAGCCAATATGAGTCTATCATGCTTAGAATGTAATTGATAATGTATGGGAACTTAACATTCTCCCTTCTTACCCATTCAATAAATGTTCGTAATAAATACAGGAAAATATTAAGCGAATTGCTAATTAAATGTTGTGCACAACTCTATTGTTACAATTTGTTTTAAATTTTGTGTCCTGACTTAATCAAGGGCATTGGAGGCCATGAATAAAGAAACATATGCTTGAAATGTCCCAGGTATGTCTAAATTTCATGACTTGTGTTTTCATTACTAGGAACCACGCTTCAGCAAATAATTTCAAACATGTGACCTTAAATTATTCATAATGGCTACACTAAAAATCTTTTTAAAAATCTGCTACCCAGTTTAGACAAGTATCATGAGGTTGGTTTTCACTGTCCCCTTGACAAAGCCTAAGAGCCAATTCCCACTTACAATCCCCTTTTGAGGGTTCTTACACATAATTTCCATGGTTTGGATAACGTGATCTTAGCCCTCTGGCCCCCGTGCCGTAAGCCAGGGCCCCGTGTCTGACCCAAAGACAGACAAGTGAGGGCAGCCATAGCCTCCAAGTGATGCACTCTGATGGGAGGGCTCAGGCCACTGGACGGTGCTAGACCTACCTAATCATCTCCTATACCCAGGGGAGTGTAACTGGGAGGGATTCCATGAGACTCCAGAGACCAGAGAGTGATGTAGAAGCAGAGAAAAATATACAAAGAGAAAAGCAAATAAAAAGGAGTCAGTGGGCAATAGAAACCATTGGAGACAGAAGGGGAAGAGAGAAAAGCAAGAGGAGTTGGTGAGAGACAGGGATGGGGTGCTTGGTCACCTGCATGGTGAACTGGTGGAACGATGCTAGGTCTGTCGAGGTGCTATAGAACCAAAACAATGCTGCTGACTCCTAAATGTTGTAGAATTCTGCCCTGTCCTCCCGGAGACCTGGCTGTTTGCCTGCCGAGACTTTTGCTTACTTCCCTGTGTGTCCTTAATTGAAAATCCTCTCATTTATTAAGGCAAAATGCACAAGCGCAGGTCACAGACACCCCTGGGTTCATATCTGAGCTCTGCTATCACCTATGTACCTCTCAAGTGAAGCAGTTCATCAGTCTGAGCCCATTTTCTGCAAGCATAAAATGTAAATAAATAAAATGACCAGCCTCATTGCTCGTTGTGATGATTACGTAAAATACATGTAAAAGAGCTTAACACATTGCCTGACACATAGTAAGTGCCTGATAAGTTTTATACATTGTAATTACTTTTATTAAAAACCTAACCATGTCTCAGATCTTTGCAACCTGAAAGCTATTAAATGGAGTTTTACCTAGCAACACATAAATGGGTGGGGCAAATATGTACTAACTAGGCAAATCTATATTGTCACAGTCTTTATAAACATATACATTTAAGCATATATCTATATAACTCTTTTGTATCCAGAAAAGCAGAAGAAAGGATAAAGAATAGGGTCCTTTTTAAATGTAAGGCAATGCAGATCAACTTTTAGTTATGAAGGCTTACATAGTTTTGATATTGGTGTTCTTGAAATACTGGTTGTGCCAGGTACCTTTCGCTTGCCATGTTGGCACTAAAGGGAAGAAGCTCTGTAGTCCAGCGACACTCACATCCCCACTGTTCTAGAGGACACAAAGTGCTGTGTCTGGTTCAGGTAGGTCTAGGTGGGAGGTCAGTTTAACTCACGGATTGTTAAAGTTGAAATTGATGTGTCATCTCTCAAAATTATACTTAAGAACCAATGCTTTGAAGTACACTGAATTTAAAAGCCTGAGAGTAGTTCCCATCAAACTTCACCTGAAATTACTTAATTGCCATATCAAAGTAACTTCTAGAACTTTCAGATAAAATCGCAACACAAAACATTTTTAGGATCATTGTATCAACTCTCTTTCCTTCAATCATCAGTGGAACTGGGAAAGGGAAGAACAGGAAGAAAATAAAAAGTAATACCAGGGAATCCAGTCACAGCTTCTCCAATCTCTTGCTTATCAGTTGGAAAAGAATTTCTAGATATGTGAACAAAGACAATTTAATCCCACTACCATCTAATTCACAGTGGGAATTTAGACTTAGAGACCTGGAAGGGGGAGGTGAGGATGGGCAGCAAGGGATCCGTTGCTGATGGCAGGCTGTGACAGGCAGCCTGGTGGGGCAGGTACCAGCTGGGTGAGCAGCCCCCCTGCCTAAGGGTCAGGTCTCAGGCAAGTTTCTTGATCTTTTAAACCTTTAGTTTTATCATCTTAAAAAAAAAAGATTTCTCTCTCAGGATGGCCCAGAGATCAAATTGATAAAGCACCTTGCTAATAGAAGACACTCAATGAGTGTCCCTGGCCTTCATCTTAACCTCCTCTCATCTCTTCAAAGTCCTCCCGGCTGCAGGAGTCATACAGAAACAGAGGAGATAAGGGAGGACAGCCAGAAGGAAAGGGGACACTTAGTTAAACTTGGAGTGGACAGGGCAAGTCAGGAAGAGGTGAATTAACAGGATAGGAAATCAACGAGGCCAATGCGGCCTGGAGGTGTCAGAATGTACAGCTCGGTATGAGTGCATGCACAGACTGCAGGCCTAGCACCTACATCACTATATCACTACATCAAAAAGCATTTAGTTCAAGTGGTCATGGGCTGTTGTCTCAGTGGATAGAGACCCACACAATAACCAAAAGAATATTGAATTCCCATCCTGAGGAGTCCTGCTAATAGAGTGGCAAGAATCCCTAAAGAACATGGACAGTGCCTAGCAAAGGAGGAAAGACACCAGGCCCTTGATATTGACACTTTTACTTATGAACCTTGTTCTTGTGAAATTGAAACTTAGCCTAGAATTATATATTGCCTAAGAGTTACATGCTGAAAGCCTCCTTGTTACTCTAATGTGGCCTCTCTTTAAGCCAAACTCAGCATATGAACTCACTACCTTCCCCCCAGCATGGGACATGACGCCCAGGGATGAGCCTCCCTGGCACCAAGGGATTATTATCAAGAGCCGACTAGCAATGCATTTGGAAAAAGTCCTTGACCAAAAGGGGGAAATATTAACTAAAATGAGTTTTTATGGCTAAGAGATTTCAAAGTGAGTTGGGAGTTCATTCCAGAGCTTATCCTTATGCACATCTCAGAAGGATCTCACTGACTGCCACAGTAAACAGTGCCTCAAGCAGGGGGACTCCTGAGGGCTCTAAAGATATCTGGACACTATAGGCAGGGCAGACAACCCCAGGAATCCGGCACCCTGTCAGTGGGCCTTATCTTGGAATACATGATAACCTATTCCCCAATGTATCGGAGTTAATTTCATTTATAATTTTCCTACACATGGTTCTTATACCCCTTTTATTTGAATGTATAATTAGCACAGAGAAAAATCCTCCTAACCACAAGAGTTTTCAATTTTACCCCACATCAAATTAAAACACTCATTCATACACCTGGCTCAATTTGTCTTTCAAATGCTGAACTACTTTAGTCCTCTCTCACTTTCCCTCCAGGCTGTGTAGGTGTCCTATTTCCAAGATTTTTTTTCTCGATGTTACAATGACAATTATTATTTATTGAGTACCTATTGGCAGCAGGGCACGAATTAGAAATGGAGATGAAGTACAGTTTACAAATTTTTGCAAATATAAAGACTGTATGGGACATACTTAAGCTAAAGTATCCACTGTTTATCTGAAATTTGAATTTAACTGGGAGTCATGTATTTTGCCTGGCAACCCCAAGAATAGCAAGATAGGACCCATTCAATCCGTAGTTCTATCTCTACTGATCCTCCCCTACCCTTGGATTCAAAGGTGGGGCTGAAAACACAAGGGCTAGATGGGACTAGAAAGGCCAGGGGAGGGCCACTGGAAATTATGGGGAACCTGGCAATACAATAGCAGAGGCCCTGCCTAAAGCTAAAGAAAAAAAAAAAATCTGTGATCCACAGTTAGTCCATGGACTGCAATGCAGCCCTGGTTGCTTTCTTAGGTATGTGGTCAGGTCACATCCCACCAGCCCTGCTTCCCATTGCTCACTGAGCAACTTCCCGTCCACTTTGGCCAGCTTATGTCTGTTAGTGCTGTCTCTCCAAGTCATTGCCGAGAATTAGCAAAGTCCTTGAGACCTGAGATGTACAAAGGATTATGCACAAAATTCTCCACAATTCTCTTTTCACTAGATGGGTAGCAGTCTCACATTTTAGGAAGCATTCAGAATTCTACAAGTGAAACTGCAGGAGCCGTCATCCCCACAGGCTATAAAGTCCGAGGTTGTAAAGGAGGAAGTGAACTAACTGTCCAATGCTTGACACACTGTGCAGTGAGGGGAACCAGATGCAATATATACACTTAAACTCCACAATACCCCTCTGCGGTGAGCAGTGATGTCTTAGTTTGCCAGGCTGCTATGATGACTACTACACACACGACAGGAGTTTATTGTCTCATGGTGTTGGAGGCTAGAATTCCAAATCAAGGTGTGAGCACCAGGCTTTCTCCCTGAAGTCTGTAGTGTTCTGGTGCTGGCTGCCTGCAACCCTAGGGGTTCCTTGTTTTCCATCTCATATTTCTACCTCTCTTCACATGGTGATCTCTTCCGGTCTCTGCTGACTTCTGGATTCTTCCCATGTAGCCTTTTCTGAGTAACTGTGTCCTAATTTCTTCCTCTTATAGAAGACTCAATAATAAAGATTAAGGACCACTCTGAATCAGTTGGGCTACATCTTAACTAAAAGTAGTATCTTCAAAATGCCCTATTTACAAATGAGTTCACACCCACATGAACGTGGATTAAGAGAAAGGTTTTTGTTGGGTGCGTCATTCAACCTACCACAAGCATTATCACCATTTTACAGATGAGGAAGCTGAGGCTCCATGTAACTCAGAGGATGAGCAAGGATTTGCACCCTACCATTCTGATTCTTTCCCCTACATCACAAAGAAGAGGCCCCTAAGTTTTTTTTGCTGCTTGCAAACCTTAAGACGGTCAGCTGTGGGAAGCGGATGTGACTCAAGCAATTGGGCTCCTGTCTACCATAGGAGAGGTCCAGGGTTTGATTCTCAGGGCCTCCTAGTGAAAGCAAGCTGGCCTGAACGGTGAGCTGGCCCGAGCAGAGAGCTGGCTCATGCAGAGAGCTGGCCCGCGCAGAGTGCTGGCGCAGCAAGATGATGCAACAAAAAAAGACACAGAGGAGAGACAATAAGAGACACAGCAGACCAGGGAGCTGAGGTGGCAAAAGAGATTGCATGCTTCTCTCCTGCTCTGGAAGGTCCCAGGATCAGTTCCTGGTGCCGCCTAAAGAGAAAACAAGCAGACACAGAAGAACACACAGCGAATGGACACAGAGAGCAGACAATGAGGGGGGTGGGGAAAAATAAATAAATAAATAAATAAATAAATAAATCTTTAAAAAAACAAAAAAAAGGGAAAAAAAAAACTAACTAGAAACAAACCATTTATTAAAAAAAAAAAAAAAGATGGTCAGCCACAAACTTTGAGCTTTCCAGATGCTCCAGGCCCATGGGGCAGCCCTCTCTGGGGCCAGACCCACAGTCCCAAGAGGTTACGGCTATGCTTTGCACCAAAATGACTCACACTAACCAGACTAGTTAGCTGGTTCAAGGAAAGAACCCACAGCACCGCCTCTCCTCACCTGCCTTGTATTCTCTTCAACCCTCAGTGCAGTTCTGGCTCTTCCTGGCCCTGAATTGTTACGTGGGTGAGAGAGACGGCTCCACCCTACTCTGACCTGGCCTGGCACTGGATTTATAGAAAACCGTGAATCCCTCTCCTTCAGGCCAAGCCGCTGACTGCAGACACCACTCTCTTTGGCTGTGATATTTTCTGAGGTTTACCACCACCACCTCTGGGGATCATATTGACCAGTTCTCTTTCCTCTTCACTACTCAATTTTACATCTTTTTTGTCTCCTCCACAGCCTCGAGAGTGTACTAAGCTTTTCTGCTGGGCTTATTTGTTAGCAGGTGCTTGAGGTTGCCTCTTAGCCACTGAATGGATATGCGTGTGTACATTTTCTTCCTATTCAGATGTCAAATTCTCCTACAGCCAGTTTTAATATACTTTTTTAAAAAAGGAGATCTACAAGGGAAGAGTAATTATTTAATGCTATTGCATGAACCCTAATGGGCCGCTAAGCATTACTTCCCCAGTGAGTTGAAAGAGTAGTTAGCAGCAGCAATCTCTTTAGAAAAGAATCAGAATGCCTGATAAAGCCAGTTTAAAAAATGAGAATTCTAGTTAATCGCTACTTGTAGAGGACAGACTGCCCTGTTTCTAAGAAATAGCTCTTTCTCCTAAGAAAATTTTTCTAGTTTTAGCTCAAGAAGCTGGATTGCATATTATTTAATTATTCTTTTTCTTTGTGACCACATTCTGACATTATTTTATAAAACTTTTGTGCTGTTACCAAATGAAAGAGATACAAGGAAAAAAAAAAACTTGGCCAAAATTTAAATACATTTCTCTAAACTATTCTAAGGGACAGTAATTTAGCATGTCAACAGTTGGAAGTTAGGAAAGGTTTGTTCATATGAGAATATCGAGTACATTTCTTTTTTAGAAAGAGCACCATTGCTGAGAACATTATCTTTACATAGAAGAACTTTGCACCAGACGAGGGACTGTCACTTGCAGTTATTTCTTCAACAAAAATATCTCCCTTGTGTTTTATGACTATGGTCTTTTTAAACACAAGTTGTCACTTGAGTTCAAAGGCTCAATCTCAGGGCTTTTGGTCTGTTTATTTGGTTTTTAATTAGCACTAAAACAGTATTCATTAGATCAGCCCCACTAAGACCTCTGCGGCCACTATGAGGCCAGTGAGTGGCCCCTTGCAGGCCTGTGGTACATGCTGATTTTCCCCGCCTGGTTCCCAGGCCAAGACCTGGGAGTGCTTTCCTAAACGTGGGAGGCATCAGCAGCTACAGATCTTTTCTAGCAATCAAGAGAAAATGGTATCCCCTGCTAGGATATCATGAACTTTGGTTTATTCTAAGGCAATCTAAAAAATTACATCATAGAAACAAATATTATTCTCATGCAATGTCTCATCTCAAAAGATGTTTTGTTAGTTTTAATATTTGTAATAAAAAAGCAAATCTAAACTTTTTTTTTAACTCATGCATGACATTATGTAGCTTCAAATTTTCACTACATCTTTTTTTTTTTGCCATAGTGACATGATGATTATCGATTGAAATACGTTGTCTTTAAGGGATTTGCTTATAGATTTGTCAAATTCATAAATACTAGTAACTTTTTATTTGTTCTTTTAATATTCCATTTTAAAAACTTTATAAGTATTATCAAGTTAAAACTAATGACAAATGAAAAATAATTAGCTTGAATTTTATAAGAATAAGCAAAATTGGGTATATTGACCTTTTAATATTATCTTATTTTCTTCTCATTAGA
This sequence comes from Cabassous unicinctus, assembly GCA_029593785.1. Lineage (NCBI taxonomy): Eukaryota > Metazoa > Chordata > Mammalia > Cingulata > Chlamyphoridae > Cabassous > Cabassous unicinctus. The sequence continues at coordinate 27,728 of JAQZBX010002736.1, read as the reverse complement.
TTTTTGAGGCAAAAAAACCAAACTAGACCTAGAGAGTCAGTTATCAAGGAGGGTTGCAGGGCACAAGTGTTTTGCTTTCAAATTAAAACAAAACAAAACAAAAAAGCCTCTGTTCCCTTAAGGATTATGAATTATAATTTGCAAGTTATTACTATTTGAAGGTAGAATTCATAAAAAATATTGGTTTGGAAAATGTCATACTATAGGAAAACTTGTTTTTTAAAAAAACTTCTGAAATGATTGCCCTTAACACTGTCCATTATTAATAAGTATGTGGAATGCCCATTGTCATCTTAGAATACTAAAAATTAATCCAATCCTATTTAAACTCTTCCAAAATATTGAAAAGGAGGGAAAATTACCTAACACATTTTATGAAGCCAACATCACCCTAATACCAAAGCCAAATAATGATACTACAAGAAAAAAAATTACAGACCATCTCTCTAATGAAAATAAATGCAAAAATTCTCAAGAAAATACTTGAAATCGAATCCAACAGCATATAAAAAGAATTATACAGCATGATCCAGAGGGCTTTTTTCCTAGTATGCAAGGGTGGTTCAACATAAGAAAATCAATTAACATAATATTCTATCTACATTAACAAACTGAAGGAAAAAACACACAAAATAATCTTGATTGATGAAGAAAAGGCATTTGACAAAATCCAGCATCGTTCCTTGATAAAAACACTTCACAAGATAGGTACAGAAGGAGAGTTCCTCAACATAAGGAAGGGCATATATGAAAATCCCACAGCCTACATCGTACTCAATGGGGAGAGGTTGAAAGCTTTCCCTCTAAGATCAGGAACAAGACAAGGATACCCACTGTCACCACTGTTATTTAACATTGTGCTAGAAGTTCTATCTAGAGGAATTAGGCAAGAAAAAGAAGTAAATGGCATCCAAATTGGAAAAGGGGAAGTAAAACTCTCAAATTGACATCTTCATGATGTTTAGTCTCCCAAGCCATGAATGCAGAATGCCCTTCCATTTGTTTAGATCTTCTTTGATTTCTTTTAGCAGTGGTTTGTAGTTTTCTGAATACAAATCCTTTACATTCCTGTTTAAATTAATTCATAGATACTTAAGTATTTTTGTTGCTATTGTAAATGGAATTTTTCCCTTGACTTCCTCCTCAGCTTACTCACTACTGGTATATAGAAACACCTCTGATTTTTGCATGTTGATCTTGTATCCTGCCACTTTGATGAACTCATTTATTAGCTTTAATAGCTTTGTTGTAAATATTTCAGGATTGTCTAAATATAGGATCGTGTCATCTGTGAATAGCTACCCAAACTGATTTATAGATTCAATGTAATCCCAATCAAAGTTCCAACAGCATATTTTACAGAGATAGAAAAGTCAATTACTAAATTTATTTGGAAGGGAACGGGTTCCTGAATAGGCAAAAACATCCTAAAAAAGAAGACCAAAGTTGGAGGACTCATGCTTCCTGACCTTGAAGTGTATTATAAAGCTACAGTGATCAAAACAGCATGGTATTAGCATAAAGATAGACACTTTAACCAATGGAATTGAATTGAAAGTTCAGAAATAGACCCATACCTCTATGGTCAATTGATTTTTGATAAGCCTACCAAGTCCACTTTCCTGATACAGAACAGTCTCTTCAATAAAATGGTGCTGTGAGAACTGGACATCTATAACCGAAAGGATGAAAGAGGACCTCTATCTCACTCCCTATACAAGAATCAACTCATAATTGATCAAAGACCTAAATATAAAAGCCAGGACCATAAAACTTGTAGAAGATAATATAGGGAAACATCTACAAGAACTTGTAGTAGGTAAGGATCTCTAAAACCTTACATCCAAAGCACGAGCAACAAAAGAAAAAGTTGATAAACGAGACCTCCTCAAAATTAAGCACTTCTACATCTCAAAGGACTTTGTGAGGAGTGTAAAAAGGCAGCCTACGCAATGGGAAAAAAGATTCGGAAATTACACATCTGTAAAGAGTCTAAGATCCATGATATATAAAGAGATCCTATAACTCAATAATAAAAAGACAAACGATCCAATTAAAAAATGGGCAAAAGACCAGATTAGACGTTTTTTCTAAAGAAGAACCACAAATGGCAAATAAACACATGAAAAAATGTTCAACATCACTGGGGATAGGGAAAGGCAAATCAAAGCTACCATGAGATATTTCACACCTACTAGAATGGCTACTATTAAAAAACAAAACAAAACAGAAAACTGCAAGTGTTGGAGAGGATGTAGAGAGATAGGAATGCTTATTCCCTGCTGGTGGGAATGTAGAATGGTACAGCCACTGTGGAAGTCTGTTTGGTGGTTCCTTTGAAGTTAGATGTAAATCTGCCATGTGACCTAGCAATACCACTACTAGGTATATGCCCAGAAGAACTGAGAGCAGTGACACAAACAGAAGGCTGCACATGGATGTTCACAGCAACAGTATTCACAATTGCCAAAACATGGAATCAACCCAGGTGTCCATCAACTGATGAATGGATAAACAAACTGTGGTATATACATATGATGGAATTTTATTCAGCTGTAAGAAGAAATGAAGTCGTGAAGCATATGACAACATAGATGAACCTGGAGGATATTATGTTCAGTGAAGCAAGTCAGGCACAAAAGGACAAATATTGTATGTTTATGCACTAACTATAATGAGCAAACTCATGGAGTTAATAGCTGGAATATAAGTCACCAGAGAATAGAATGTGGTTAGAGAATGGAAAGCTAAGGTTTAATCTGTGCAGAATTGGTAAAAAGTTGTTTGTAAATGTTTGGAAATGAATAGAAATGGTGAAAGCACAGTATAGGATTTGTAATCAGTAGCACTAACATATGGGTATGACAGCGTTGTTTTTGTTTTCTTCTCTTTTTTTTGAGTAATGAAAATGCTCTAATATTGATTGAAGTGATGAACACACAACTCTGTAATTATACCAAATGCCATTGATCGTACATTTTAGATAAATTGTATGGTTTATGAACAACAACAAAATAGGGTGGGTTGGGGGAAAAATACACTAAACGTAAGATATAGACTATAGTTATTAGTAATACTTTGACAATGCTATTTCTTAATTTGTTACAAATGCATCACAACAATGCAAGGTGGTGGTGGTGGGGTGAGGTATGGGAGCCTTGATTGATGTTATATATGTTTGTTTTGTAAGTTCACAACTTTTACTATATACTTATTGTTTATATATGCTCGTGTATGAATGATATACTGCATTAAAATTTTAAAAAATTTAATAGCTAAAAGTTCCTTCTTTTGAAGAATATTAGTTGATCTCTAGTTGGCATCCTATAGAGGTTCCTCATAATCTCTGTTCTTGGTTTCATAGTAGATTACATTTCATCCCCAACAGAACATTCTAATAAATTCATTTTTTGGCTACTGAAAAAGGGCATATTGCTTAATATAAAAGTCTAAACATCAATAGCTCTTTATAAATTGCTCCGAAATTGTCAACATCAGATTTATTACTAAACACCTACAAAGTTAAGTACAGACATATTATTTTTCAAAGCTCTCTTTACTATGATTTCTTTAGACTTCTACTATGTTACTAAGATTATTATGGAAGATGGCAAACACTATTTAGGATTACGTGTGATCAGTATCATTTTTAAGGCAAACAGTAACCTATAATATGCTTAGTATCATTATCATCCAATAAATAGTATTTTCTATGGACTGAAGAATGTTTTAGTTTGCCAAAGGGCTACCAATGCAAAATACCAGAAATAGGCTGCCTTTTATAATGGGAAATCTATTTGGAGAAAAGCTTACAGTTCTGAGGCCTTGAAATGTCCAAATCAAGATATCTTCAGAGATGCTTTCTAACCAATGTCAGCTACCGTTGATCCCAGTATCCTGTCACATGGCAAAGATGGCCACCGATCTCTGCCTTCCCCTCCAGAATCTACCATCTATCAGAGCTCAGCTGTGGGCAACCAGGCATAGCGCTTGTCTCTTTCCAGGCCTCCTCTATCAGTCTTGGCTGCTCTGTTTTCTTCCAGAGTTCAGCTGCAAGCTACCAGGCATATGGCTCATCTCTCCCTGGGCCTCAGTTCTTTCAGCCTCTTGGGGCTTCTCTCCTTGCAGCTTAGCCATGGGCAAAACTAGAATCCTTTCTCTCACGTGGCAGGATCAAATATGATGGCTTCCTTTATCTGTGTGTCTGTCTCTCTCTCTCTGTCTCTGTTTATATCAGACCCAGGTAAAGGGCAGAGACCCAAGCTGGCTCATGAGTCACTGACGTAGTCCAATCAAAAGCCCTAAAGAGACCTCATCAAGTAATCTAAGCAAAGGACCCTCAACTAAATTTAATGCAATCAAAGGGCCCCAGACACCACAGGAATAGTTTAGAAATCTTTTCTTTTTGGGATTCATAAAAGAACTTCAAACTGTCACAAAGACCATCTGAGATGTTCTGTCAGTGATGGCAAGTATTTTCAGGGCTTGAAAAATGCATTACTCTAACAATTCTGATAGAGGTTTAAAATCTGATTAAGCCTGGTTTTTCTTTCAAATGGTAGAAAAAGATAATCATCATTCATTCTACTGTTGCTGGATGGCCAGTGCCCAGCATTAAATAAATGCCAGATTCAATGACCTGTTAAAATAGACTGCATTACTTAGTATTAGTTTTGAGTGCAATGGCTCCCAATTTTGTTCAGCTATTTTATGGCTTTTAAAAAAATGGACAAAGGCCTCCATAAATTTAAGGAAAAAGAAGAAGACAAGTTTGTTAGCAGAGACCAAATTATTTCACTATTCAAAAAGACTACACACAGCTGCAAAACAATAATAAAAATGGAAAATTTATTAATAGGTACTCTACCTATCACAGATCCTTTAGATTGATTCACCCCGTACTCAAATCTCCTTCTTTCTTTCTTGGGCCTAGAATAAAGCTGTAAAACCCAATGTGTGCTCTTTCAGCCTCTCCTCAGCTAGAGGTGGCCCTGTAACAGGTTCCAGGCCTGTGCCAAGGTCTGCCGGTAAGCCCTGCTTTCTCGCTTTTTTCTACCTTGAACAAAGATGTGATACATATAGATGCACCACTGTGCAGCTGTTCTGCTGCCGTAAGTGAGCGTAAATCCAGGAGACCTGCAGAAGCACCATACCAGGCGTTGCGGGACCAGCAACTATGGTGGCTTTTTCCTTGCAACCAAGCCTATCCTATAAACTAATCTATCAACCACTAATGAATTTAACACTCAAGTAGCTATCCTTTAGTTGACTTCTAAATCTTGAGTGTCTTTTAAATATTGGGTATGGACTTATACCACACCCCTAATCTCTGCATTATTTTTTTTTTCATAAGAATGTTTGGTAGCTGAAACTAGTATAAAAAGCTGACCAGAATACTTGTATGTTTGCAAGTAACATGATTTATTAAAGAAATTATGGTACCCAAGTTCTCTGAGTAAGCTTTAAAAGAATGATGTATTGCAGGGGATGGGGTTCAAACAGCTAGAGAGAGAGAGAGAGAGAGAGAGCACACGCGTACGCGAGCGATACAGGTAGGATTCCTGGATTCATCCAGAAAACAGTAACATAATGGAAAAATTTGAATAGTTTTCCTCCACCTTATTTGAAAAAAGTAAAATATTTGTTCAAAATAGGATAACTTACTCAAGTAAATATTGTTATCAAAGAAAACATATTTTTGGATGAAAATATAAAACATTAACTAAGGCAACTTTTATAACAGATATTTATCCACAACGTGAATAAAAACTGAATTTTCCCAATATTTGCATTCCATTATGGTTAAACACTTTTAGCATTTCTGAAAAATAGTTTTGGTTAAAAAAATTATAAAAGAGTATTTTTACTAAACACTCTGCTTCTGTTTAGTAAAACTAACAATAGTCAACATGTTTAATTTTTATCTGCTTTTACTTAGTGTCAGAGTTAGTTTCTCTTTCTCAAACATAAAATTTCTCTCCTTAAACATATATATGTATTTACTTATATATCAAAAATATATTTTAAAAACAATGACTTGTTCTCCAATATATTATAACTACACCAAAATCTTATTTAAAACAGGAGAGTATACTAGTGATCTTTAACTATGAATTTTCATATAAACTGACTCACTTATACTATATATTTTCTTTTCACTGTTCAAACAATATTAGAATTCCATATCATTCATTTATGGAAACAAGACTGTTGTTCCAAATAGAGAAGTATGACCTACTACCGCCAACAGAAAGTACCTTCCCAGTACTGAATATAAAACACTGTCCTTGGCTTAGGACTCTCTAACTTGATTTAAAATATCCTTGTTTAAAATGTTCCTCAGAATCAGGAGAATATTTTGCCTTTTCCCAGGATGCTCTGTCAGGGTTTATGAGGGATCTGTCCGTCCTGCCTGCTTCCTTGCCTAGTCTTAGGGTCTTAGACACCCTACCAACATTGAATTACTCACCTCTGAATTTTACTGTCAGGGAAATGAAGTTCTGAAATCTAATGGATCTAACACATGTCCTGCAAATGTTACACCATGCAATGGGGAGGGAGTTCCAGGGGCCTCAGCCCTCCATCACTTTGCCTGGCTCCTGTAGAGCATGCCCTCCTAGGAGGAAGCGGGCAAAACCCACATCAGCCAGGCAGAGAGCAAACAGCCTCAGTTCCAGAAGAGATTTGGTTGGGCAGTGTGGAAGAACTGGAGTCTCCAGACCCCAACTCCATTCCCACATATTCCTTCATGCCAGGCTGAACAATTCATTGCTTCCACAAACATCCATTGAACACCTACAGCTACACAGCAAATGCTATGCTAAGCAGGAGAGATTCAAAGACCAGTAACATTCAATTCCTGTCCACAGGGGGCTCACTTACTCACAGCTGTATGTCAGTGTGATAAGTCACACGAATCTTACAAAGTACCGCAACCTGGTTCCACTTCTGCTTTTTCTCATTTCACTGACTTGGACTTCTGAGTACTGGGCGCTGCCTAGCTTAGACCCATGATTACTATGATTTACCTTGCTGGTATTCTTTGAAACCCAGACTCAGATCTCAAGTCTATACTCAGGACGACTAGTAAAACATCTCCCGTAAAGGAACTGTCTTCCTCGAATCTAGCTAGTGGTCCAGGCCATCACATTAAAATGCCCTTGTATACACTTACATGAGGCAAGAAGCACAGTCCTGTGATGTTTGCTACTGAGCCAATCCTGCTTGCAAAAGTTCTTTCTACAGTGTAACATTTATAAATGCTAATTCATTGTAATGCAATGCCCCATTCTTCCATATCAACTCCTTCTTGAGGGCAAAACTTAAGCATTTTCCCATGTTTCATTGGTAAAGCTGTTGAGTTTTACCAAAATGTCTTCAGCAAAAGACTCTTAAATTATGAAGTGGCAAAATAAGATTTAGGTGTCAGTATTTCAAAACTAAAGGGAAAACTAGCCTTAACTAGTTTTCCACTGCTATGCAGCTTGATCTTTGATGTGGAATTCAAAGGTGCAACCTCAGTTGTGGCTGCTGACAGAAGAGGTTCTCCATTCTAACAGCCTGAGAACACAGGAAACAAGTTGCGTTTTGTCCAAACAGTTAAAAGATGCCAATTACATTTAAAGCTAATCCTTCTTAATTACAAAGTCTGTGAAGAAGCAGTTATCACTATTCCACAACTTCTACTATGTGTCACAAAAACAAACTTGTAAAGTTTAATAAAAGGACCACATCAAGAAATGTAATTCTTTTGTAAACTGCTTTTCCCAGTTTCTAGCCCTGAATATAAAGTAAGGCTGATATGATTTGTATCGAAAGTGTTTTGTTTCTTCTTTTTAAATGAAGTGCCTGGGTGCTTCTCTTTATGTCTATAGATTCAAAGTTGTAATTATATGACTATATATATAGATACAACTTTGTATCTATAGACATAAATTCAATCTATAGACATGCACTGAAAGGACTGAGCAGACATCATCCTCACTGTAATTAACCTTTTGCTTTTGTCAGCTTTTCCTTAAGCCAACCTTCTGTTAAACACAACAAACATTTATTTCCATTAAAATAGCATCACAAGCTCATATATTTTACCAATACTTAGCAATTATATCATGTAATCAAGTATAAAGTATGTTTGAGCCCCTATTTAATGCCCAACCTGTCAGTGCTCAGCTTAATCTGTAAATATTTACAGCTGCAGATGGTGGTTTTATTTGTGCCTTGTGGTTCTCAGTTTCTCCAAATAGATAACAGGGTGGAAGGTATGGGAATGTGCCCAGATTCTTTCCTATCCCTGCCCGATGTCAGCTTATCAGTTCTCTGTACACAGTGGGAATGCAGGTGTTGATGGCTAAATTCTGTGAACCCAAGAACGGATAAATAGGGTCTTGAAAAGTGAGAAAGACAATTTAAATGGCTAAACTGGAGGTAGAGGTGAATGAGGGGTGGAGAAATGAGTGTAGGTGAAGAGTATTCTAAATCATTAGGTTTGTATATGAATGGGATTGGGGAGAGGCCCACAGACAGCAAGCACCCAAACCTGATATGAATGTTCAGAGACAAAAATGGTACCAATAAAAAAACATTTTGGGCTTTGCCAGTCGTACAGTAAAATGTGGATAAATTCTAAATAGATAACTATAATGGGAGTTATCTTGATTATTACAGTGTTTCAACATACACAGTAAACATCAAGTTCCAAAATTCAATTTCTTTCTTTATGACCACCAGAAGAAAGCTCCCTGGAAAATTAGGAAATTAGAAAAATTAAAATTCCACTAAATTAAGAATAGAGTATTTCTAACCCCTAATCATGTATTCTAGAGGGTTAGCACTCTTTTTTTCCTGTGATATTTTGAGTTACATATAAATACAGACAAGTATATATACAGATAGGGTGAGGTTTTTTTTTTTTATTTTAATCACCAGAAAAATTGTTTTCTAGTTTTATTTTATTATAGAACCCAGAGTCCCATAGCGCTCAGGCATGAATCTTCACTGCTAAACTCATGAAACATAAATATCTTATTTCTAAATGTAGTTGTTACCAAAACCTTAAAAAGACCACTGGTTTAAAACAGGGTTTCTGAACGTTGACACCTGGGACATTTTAGGTGGGCAATTCTTTGCTATGGGGGATGTCCTGTGCATTTTTGAATTTTAGCAGCATCCCTGGCCTCTACCCACCAGATGCCAATAGCATCCCCTTCCACCCTAAGATGTGATAACCCCTCAAAAAGTCTCCAGGCATTGTCAAATATCCCCTAGGGGGCAAAGGAGCCCTGTTGAGAACCAATGGTTTAAGACTCACTGTTCAATTAGAATAATAACCACTAATCACTTACTATTTACCAGGCAATGTTCTAAGCACTTTACCTATATTGATTCATTTAATTTAATCCTCAGTAACCATGGTTTGAGGTAGGGCCCATTTCTACCCCCATTTTACAGATGAGAAAATTAAGGAACAGAGATACAGTAACTTGCCAAAGGCCACTTGACACATAAGTGATAGAGAGGAAAACCTACATAGAAACTTCTGGAAAACTTAGCTTCTTTTGCTGTGGGCTACCCCAAGAACCACTCAGGTATGAGGCCCCTGGTAACGGCTTCTGTTTGTTGAGCTCAAATCACAACAGGCCACATATTTCAATGATGGCTGTTGTGTAGCTCTTGAACCCAAAGGACTGTGCCTGGCTTCACATATTGCATTACACAGAGTACCCCCAATTGGTAGGTAGAAGGGGCCCCCACATATACACACATTCCAATTTCTCAATCTGTGAACATCTTATGTTACGTGGCAAAAGGTAGTTTGCAAATGTAATTAAAGTTACTTGAGGTACATTAAGTTCACTTTAAAACAGGGAGTTTATCCTGGATTATCCAGGTTCAATCTAATCACCAGAGACCCTAAGAGCAGAGAAAGTTCTCCAGCCAGAGGCGAAAGAAATGCAGCAGAAGAAAAAGTCAGAGAGATTGGAAGCATGGCCAGACCTGACACGCTGTTGGTGGCTTAAAGATGGAGGGGCAGGTGGCCTTACGGGGCTGAGACAGGCTCCTGGCTGACAGCAAGGAACGGAATTCTGCCAATACCTTGACTGAGCCCGGAAGAGGATTCTCCCCCAGAGCTTCCAGAGAAGAGCAGGGCCAGCTGTCATCTTGACTTCTGCCTTGTGAGACCAGTGCTTCTGCCTGAGAAACCAAGCCCACTCGGCTTCTGACCTATGGAACTGAGCAATACTCAGTTGTGTTGTTTCAAGCTGCTAAATGCCATAATTTGTTATGGAAACAAAAGAAAACTAACACAACACACATGTCCAAGACAGTGGAGAACCATGACGCAACTCACTGTCACACCGTGAACTACTAAGGGGCAGACAGGGGTTTAGGGCCCTGCTGTCTCAAGCCTCCAAACCATTTCCTTAACAAATATCTGCAGAGGTTGCTTAACAGGCAAATAGTTTTGCATCGGTTCACTCACTGGCTCCAATCAATGACCATGAAAGGTAGGCATGGTCAGCACGAAAGGCATTACTGTCACGTCTACAGGTGGCCAAGCTGCTCAAAGACACTGGTTATTTCCACAGAGTTCACCTGCTAATAAGTGACAAAGCCAGGAGCTCTCTCACCTCATTGCATATGCTGCCTTTAACAGTAAGAATATATTAACCATACTAAAGAAGCTAAATCAAAGCAAGTGATAAAAACACAGAAAAATGATTTTCTGCTGAAAGGGGATAAGTAAGAACAGGTAAGAATTTATGGAACTGATAAGATTTAAGTTGGGCCTTAATGGACAGGTAGGATTTCTGAAGATGAATGTTAAGGCCTGATTTTTTGGGTAAACTGAGAATCTAGTTCAGGTCTGTGGGTCTGTGTTTTTTAACTGGTCATCACTAAGTCAAAGTGTTAGGACTTCATTATGGTATGAAGCAGCAATATGACAAACTACTAAATGGCAACCAGCCTGGGGCAGGGTAAGATTTTGTTCGTGCTATTCTGCAGACCTGTTTGTGACACAGTAAAGGGACAACATACAGATGTTCATGCTGGTCCAGTGTCATTTGAAGAAGGCAGAACTTTCTGTAGTAAATATATAGCTGAACCCCAGACAATCTGTCTTTAATGTGGAGGCCTACAACAGGGTAATTTCTAATAAGATAAACCAGCAAAACAGATGTCTGGGTGCAGCAGAGGTGCTGGGAGGCCTCTGTGGAGCCCTCTTCTTACCCTCACTGAAGAGGCTCTGTGCCATGGTAACATTTATACAGAAAATCAATACTCCAGCCCCTGGACAAAGCTGATAAGACACTTAACTAAAGCTGGGTCAGATTCTCCATTCTGGGAGTTTGGAATTGAGTCTCTGAGATGCTTGTTAGAGACTCTATTAGTGCTTGAACTCATAGGCCATGTAAACTCAAGGACTGATTAAGAGAGAGCTTGTTGGCAGAGGAAAGAATAAAGTAGCTTTGACTAGAGCAAAGTCCAAGTAGCCCAAGACAGGAAACTGGAGGAATAGCAATTTTGTTCCTGGTGTCTTCTATATCCTCAGTGACTCATGGATCCATGGGATCCTCTCTCTTATCTTTATAATATATATCCCCGTACCCTCTTCTTCAACCTAAGTTGAGTGGATTTCTATATCTCGCAAGTTAATGATCCCGTTCATCAGAATCTCCAAAAAGTACTTGATGACCATCTGTCTTACCTTTGTTCCAAACACCTAGGAAAACCCCAACCATAGGTCAATCTACCTGTCTGCCTTCCCGAAACATATCAGAGAGGATGAATTCTGCTGAAGCAAACTCAAACTAGTAAGGAGAGGGTGCCATCTCAACATCAAGGCCACCAACTCCAACCACATGTTCAGCAGTGCCCGGCAAGCCTCCTCATTTCTCTAGTCAATCTTTCCACTGCCCCTTGTCATCCTGCAGCCCCACCACCCCACCTCACCAGTCCCTAACACAGTGACCTTCTTGAAAGAGTGGTCTATGTAATTCCTTATTCCAGTGTAATATGGCTTCCACCCCAAATACACTACTGAACATGCACTGGTAGGGGTCACCTTCAACCTCCTTGTTACCAAATACAAAGGGCAATTTTCAGTCCTTATCTTGCCTCTCAGCAGCATTTGATGCTACTGGCCAAGACTTGCACCTTAAGATATTAAATAAAATACTCCAGGGTGCCACACTCTGCTAGTTTTCTTCCTACGTCTCTGATGGTTCCTTCTCTGTCAACTCTTACTCTGCCGATACTTTAATTGTTGTTTAAGGCTTCTAGTGTTCCTAGGCTTCTAGGCTCTCATCTTTTTTCTTAGGACACTCGATCCCTGAGGAATCTTAAGCTACTTTCATGGCTTGATGGTCTCAAGATTGATATCTGCAGTACAGACTCTTTTTTACAGTGCTTATATATTTCCAACTGCCAACAAGAGAACTTCTCCACTTGCACACTGTTCTCCTCTAACGCTACACAACCCAAGCCAAACCCATCACACCGCATCCACTCCTCTCCTCTGCCTGGGGTCCCAATCATCCCGCAACTCCTTGTTCAAAACAGGAACCAAGCATCATCTTTAACTCCATTTTCTCCCTCACTCTCCCTATTGAAGTAATTACAAAGTTCTTTACATTTTATTTCCTAAGTACCTCAAGTGTTCACTTTCTCTCTCTCCACTGCTCCTTTGTGGGTTTCGGCCACCCACTCTCACTTCTCATCTTGATTACTGCAGCTGTCTTCAACCTATGTCCCTGGCTCCAGTACTATTCTGAAATGCAAAATTGATATTATTTCCCCAACGTAAAACCCTTCCATGGCTTCCAAAGAATAAAGTCTAAACAACTTGCAAGATCCGTTCTCGGCTTTACTTTTCCAGCCCTATTTCTCACCACTCTCTTCTTCTCATTGACTATACTCAACACTTCACATACGTCACTCCCTATTCCTGGAGCGCTCCATCCTGCCCTTCTCTTGGCTAACTCCTACTCACCTTCATGTCTCTCTAATACTTTACTTCTTTCAGAAAATATTCCTCAACTCCTAAAGTCTGAGTTGACTGTCCCTACCACCTCCCCCTCAGCACAAAGCACGCCGCCTTCCCCTCATCACCCCACTGGACCTCAGGTTGGCAGTGATTACAACCATCCTGCTTCCTGCTGTTTCCCCAGTGCCTTGCACAGCGTGGCACTCCTAAATACCTGTGGGAGGAACACTATCGAAAATGGTTCTTAATCTGATTTAATACAGGAAAACTAAAGTAAGACATAAGAAAAAAGACAAGAATTATATATACAGTGACACTATATAACCAATATTGAAAACAATTGGATGTGAATGATTCTGCATTCTTTAGAAAGAGTGACAGCGTTGGGGTATATCATTTAGGACCAATAGCCTTTGCTGTCACTTAAAAAAACTGGAAGGTCAAGTCAGTAACAAAGTATTATTTTGGCTCATATAATTTTTTTTTTTTTTGTAATATACCTTACTGAGAATTTAAAACTTAAATTTCATTTGTGTTAATGCAGTCAAACTTTATTGAATCTCTCACTTAGAAATTAAGTAATTGAGAGTTTATGCACTCTAAAGTTGATAGCAGTAATTGCCCCAAGATTAGGGGGAGAAAAGGAAGCCAATTTAGACTTAGTTTCTTTCAGAGATTATCTTCTTTCTTTCCCTTTTGATTTAAACAACTTTTCAGAACTCCCAATTTCTTTCATTAATGCTTAAAACATTTTTTACCTAATTATATACAGCTACATAATCATGTATATATTATGTATATACATATAATTAAGGTATATACATTAATATACATTAATAAATATAATGTTTAACATTGAACACAATGCTATTGTCAAGAGAGACTTTTCCAAACAAACTGAGCTAGGTTTTACTTTCTCTCTTGCTTCCCCATCCTCTAACCACTTCCTTCTCAGGCAAAGGAATGATTCTGTGACAGGACTCCAAGTTCTTTAGACAAGGTGCATAAGATCCTCAAGGGTGCCAAGATGCCAGGGGGTTGAGGGAAACCTACTGGGGTTCAGTGCAGCAGGGGGAGGATGGATACGAGGGCCAGAGAGACCCAAGTTCAAATCCCAGGCGAGGCTCACAGGAGCTGTGTAACCCTGGGCAATTTACTTGACCCTTCTGGGCTTCAATTTCCTACTTGTAAAATGGGGACAATCACACCTAATTCATAGTGCTGTTTGAGAATTTAATGAGATTATATATATAAAGTGTTAGCATAGTGTCTAACACAGAGGACACACTCAACAAATGCCATGTTGTTGTTACTTGCATACTTTTCTCCATTAGAATTAGAAGATAAAGGAAACAAAATTTATGCAAAGATCTAGTTATTGGTCACATTAATCATAGCTCAGGCAATACAGAAAAGCAGTTAAGGAGACTATCTCAGAACAAGAAAGAAAGATGGATTCATCCTTTTAGGAGAAAGAAGGGAATATATTTTAGAGGGTAGCTGAGAAACTGTACTTTTTATTAACTGTGTGGTCTTAACTGCTGCATCTATCTGAAACCTAGGGAAAAAGAGAATCCAGTAATTTGAAGAAAACAGGTCTCTAACCTAATGATTGATGTCCATGGCTAGTAAAAATCAGAACCAAAATGGAGCTACTTATGGTAATAATTTAATGAGAATTTGGTGAAAGGACTAAGTTATATAATGCAAACAACATATACTATAAAGAATAAAGCACTTAAAATGATCAGATATTGTTTTTGTTATTATTATTCACAGAACCAAATATGCCCACAAAATAATAGCTTAGATTAAATAATCAATTCAAGAATAATATTCTTGCTAGAAGTCAGTCATAAGGCAAAATTCTATGTTTAAAGAAGAAATATCTACTTAATTTCTAATTGGGGACTTGTTATACAGCAACAGAAAACTCTGGAGTCTGCTACCTACAGCACTCTTTTTTTATGGCCATAAATGTATTCTGAGCCCCCCTGGGATTTGTGAAGACAGGGTACTCAAGAGTGAAGTATAGGAGCAGTAATCTCACCTTGAGGAGAAGGAAAAACCTTTTCTACCTGCCAGTTTGGTTTACCACCTTCAAATCAGCTCTTGAAAGTGCTGTCTGCAAACCCCCTTGTGTTTTGGAAAACACTAGCAATACTAAGGTGATGCATGAGATTTCAAATCAATCAAAGGTGTTACTTCCTGAGGTAGTTTTTGAGCAATTCTACTGAGAGCCAAAGGCCTGCAAATATGCTTACCAATCATGTAACCAGACAGATTTCTCCCTCAGGGTTTCCAGAACACAGCAGCGACTGCCCAGCGGGTCAGGGGAAAGGTGATCTGTCTGAGCAGCAGCGGTAATGTCTGAAATCCACTTCTCAAGGCTTCGGGACTGTGCTCAGCCCCAGCTGATGAGTCAATTCTTGACTATTAAGGTGACCAGTTATCTGACATGTGTAATACAGTCCCACTTCTACTACTCTGCTGCTGCCTACCTTTGTGCCATTAGCACTACCTTTTTCTGAGAGAAAACACAAAGGGATAGAAGATGATTAACAGCATGGGTAAAAATCATGACAAAAAAAAGGGAAGAGAGAGCTAAAACTAATACCCGATGACCTGTGGAATATTTGGTTTTAAAATCCTAACCCTTTATTACCACATCAAAGTTGAAGTTACAGTCCTTGTGTAGAGTTTTTATTTCTCAAGAATACGTACATTCAGAGTAATTTCCTAATGAGGATCCTATAACTGGTTAACTCAGACCAAAACCTGGAACAATAGTTTGTTAAACTTTCTGCTATTCCCAAAGAAGCCCCTTCTAAATACATCAGTTCTAGCGCCTTTACCTTAGAAAAGCCTAGAGTGTAGTTCTCCTGTTCACAGGTGGGTGGAGAACTACAACCACAGAAGTAAATACACTGACTCCCAGACTTACAGGCATATTCTAATGGGACTATATTAAAGAAGCACAGAGGAAGGAACAGATTGATTGAATCTCCTCTCCCCACCTCCCTACCACAGGCAACTTTTTTAAAACTACAGTTGACATCAGTTCATCATACTGTGCTATGCCTTGCAATAGAGTTCCTCTCTAAATTTATAAATTTATAATCATGTCTGTTTGCAATCAATTTTAGAACCATTTGATAAGGCATGGGAAATAAAGAGAAATATCCTTTGATTTAACCTTTTCCTATCTTTCTAATCACCAATGTTAAGTAAATTTAAAATTTTAAGATTGAAAAATATAGACTCAGGGGGAAGGAGAGAACTGAAAAAAAAAAGAGGTAGAAAAAAATGGAGAATAAAAAGCTGCTTATATTTTTAGGTTGAATTGGAAGAACTGAAGTGTCGTCTCTTATGTTAGGACTAAATTCAGCCAAAATGTTCAGAAAGTCTTTAAGAGTATAATGTTTCAACATGAGGAAGTAAACTTCCAGACCATTAGCTGGGGTTCTGTTTCCAAATCTACTCCTCCAGGCATAAATTACAAAGTTAATAAAGAGCAGATTAAAACCAACCAAGAACAAATTATTAATTCAGTTTTTCATTTCACTCTTCAATTCTTGCTTTAAACGCACTAGGAGCCTCTGTTGCCAATGTAGTTAAAGCTGCAGCAGCTCTAATAATAAACCATATATCACAGAGCATGTAGATACATCCTAAATGAAAGCACCGTGTGCCTAATTATGGAGCTAAATTTATACACGTAGCTGTCTCCTAATGAGACATTTTCAGCTTTTCAGCTTACAAAATATTTCCTTCGATGCCTTTAAGGTATTTCTCCAGATTTCATTCTTCTCCCCTGTTTTCTTTCCTCCCTCCCCAACCTGAGAGTTTGTGTGACATCAGGCCAGGAAGCCAGAGGTAACTGGATGCTGATGAATGAATGGGAACCTGCTCCTTTCAACACCCTCCTATGGTAGTCCTAAGAGTGAACATCATTTCTGTGGGAAACCAACTGAAACAAGGCAAGAATGCTTAGTTTCCTGCCACCGGAAGCAGGAATTTTGGCAAGAACAATTAAGGAGGGAGTCAACAATAGAAAATACAAGTTAACTGTCAACACAGCAATATCACAGCTCAAACTTCCTTTTCTTTCCTGGAAATGACATCCTGAATGCAATCTACTTACCAAGGCTTTTCTTGACAAAAGTTCAAACTTGTGATTCCAACCGATGCCCAGTTGCTAAAAAATACTTATTATTTATTGAATAGTGCTGTGTAACAGCCATCATGCTGAGAGCTTTGCAAACATTTTCTATTTTAGTCCTTCTAACAACGCTGCACACGAGAATTATTAGGCCCATTTCACAGATGTGGAATGAGAGGCTCGGAAGGGAGTCTACTCTGCCATATAACTCTTATAATCTGGCTAGGTAGTAAGGAATTTTGGTAGTATATTTTAAATCATTTCTCATTTTGGTTATCTGTAAGACAAATAACTTTCTATTATCAAATTCTGGGCATGACAGAGAGAGGTGTTTCCACATTCAGGGTGCTAAAATCTAGTTGGAAAATAATATATATGCCCATGAAATTAGTGACAGACAGGCTGAGGAAAGACATAATAAATGATGTGGGTATTTGGAGAGCAAGGAGAGGACTTCAGGGAACAGATGAATTTTGAGCAAGCAAGGAGAGCAATTTGAGCTATTTAAGTGATTTGGGAAAATGAAGCAAACAAGGCAAAGACCTCCATCAGGTGTGTTTTGGAGACAGTAACTATGTGACTCTAGCTAACACACAGAGACCTTCCTGGTAAGTAACGGGAAATATACTCAAGAAGCAGCATCAGCACCATCTGGGAACATGTTAAAAGTGCAAATTCTCGGGGCCCTGCAGACCTACTGAATCAGAAACTCCGGGGGTGGAGCCCAGCAACCTAGGGTTTAATAAGCACTCCAGGTGGCTCTGATGCACAAAAGCTGGAGAATCGCTGTTCTATAGGAAATGGAGGACCACTGACACTTCTGAATTGAGCAACCAGAGACAAGTGATCACTAGTCCAATAGTGACCTGCAGAATGGATTGGAAAAGGGATCATTTGTAAATTCATAAAATTTATAGATTACACCCTGCAATTATTTATATGAGACCATACTTTTCAGGAAATACAATACTAAACTGGGAAGCAGAAGACCAAGGTCCTTTCTTTCTCTCAAAAGATCACACCCTCTTACAGAGGAAATTATTAAACACTAATTTCTCCAAAGAAAAGTAATATCCTGTATGTGACTTTTCATCTCAGTGTGGTACTATAAGCATGACTTATAAAAACACATTTGTCTCTCAAAATGGAAAAATTTGCCAAGATAGCAAAAACAAAACAAGACAAAACACAAAAAAACTTTTAATTAGCTGCATCATGTATAAAATTGAAATATAAGAAAAACAACAGCTCTTATTAAATATAGTTCACAACTGCAGATAATAATGAACAGAAATGAAAGTGGACTGAATGTAATTTAAAAATCACGTAACTGAAAAACAAAATGTTGGGTGTAAATATAAAGCTGACTGATTTTTTAAAGGAAACAACAGAATTTTATATTCAAGTAAGTGTTGACCTTCAAAGCAATCTCACAAGTACCTACATTTATTTCAGTGACATTATATTTGCTGATAAGATTTTTCTGAACCACCTTCACAGTCAGTTTATAAGTCATTTTAAGAAAATGAATATAGTTTTTCATTTTATAAATCATTCTGAAAAATGTCTTTAATACTGTAAATTATATTTCCCACATTCATTACTCTCTTTACTCACTAGATTTGTTTCAGGATGACTTTTGACTGTTGTGAAAAAAAAAATATCCCTCCTTCTCCACTCTCCAAAGGACAATGGCTTATAAACCATGAGGTCATGTAAGAGAAAGGGCCCCAAAGATGAGAGGACATTATTTTTGGAATATGTGATGATTTAAAAGGGGGTTACAAGTAACCTGATTAAGTCCTCCAGGTATGTCTGTTTAAAAGCATATTCATTCAACAAATATTTACTGGGAAAGGCCCAGGGCTGGCTCACCTGGTAAGGACGAAGAAGCTGAAGCTCATTCTCTTGCCCTCGGCATGACAAGTCTGGAACAGATGCATGACCATGACGGGCCACTGTCACAGAACTTCTGTACTCTTGGAGTCAGAGACAACAGAAGTACTTCTAAGCGGCACTACCGCTTTATCTTATACTAAGAGAACACGTAAAAAAACATTTTTACTCAACCTAACTGCTAAACTAGCTTTCAAATCGTCTTCATTGGATCATTAATAAACCATCTTCATTTTTTATATTCCTCAAATTCTATTTTTTTTAAACTACTGAATTCTTCATTATACATTCTAAGTTAAGTAACCCCTAGGAGGATTAAATAATGAAGACTAACCAAAGTTGCTTAATATGAGCGAACGGATACAATGCATTAAATACATGCCAATTACGAAATACCCTTTTTACTACATAAATTTCCTTTCACACGTCTTAATAAGAATGTCTTACAAAATTGCTGACTCGGGTTAATAACTCCTTAAATCTCAAAAGGGATTGCACAAGCATTTCTAATCATGAGAGGAACCCTGTAGCTGACTACATACATTGTAACATTAATGCTGCTAGTTGACTATGAAAATAACGTCTCAGAGAATAGCATCCTAAATATACTAAAATTACTATCACTTCAAACCACAATTTATAAAACTAATATAGTGCATTTAGGTCGATTGTTATTCATCATGTTAAAGCAGTCTTAAAGCCACATTTAAATAGTTCTGGCATTTGGCAGAAATTTATGAACTAACCAAGGTCAGAATATAAATACATTTTGAAATGTGCAGCTCTTCATTATCTTAAAAAGCATGACTAAAAACTTTATCTGAAGTTAGGGGGAAAAAGCACCACATTTTCATACAAATCATGCTTTTCTTTTATTCTAAAATAAAATGCCTTAAACAGACAATAATGCATATTTATCCTATTTAAAACAGCCTCTAATTTACAAAAAGGTTAGCCTTCTTCTTCAAACATAAAAACATACATTGCTGTGAAATCTTATGAATATTTTCCTTTTAGTTATTTTTTCTTTAAGAACTCAGCTTTATAACACTTGCAATTTTCTAGCATCATTAAAATCACTTCTGAAATTCTATTTGGACTGTTTTTGATGGTCAACTATTATCTTAAAATATTAGGAAACCATTCTGATGAGTTCTAAAAAGAAAAACATCCCTTCCGCTTCCCCAGACCTCCAGAGGGGCCAAAACACTCCTCAGAAATCTGATGCAAAAACCCAAAAACAACAAGGAATAAGATGAGCCGATGGAGCAGGCTGGGTCTTAGCTTGTGGGAAAGTGGGCTATCCCAAGGTGCTTCCCAACCTTGGTAAAGGACTCCTATCAATACTCTTAGGCATCCAACTCAGAGAAGGAGCAAATTTTGTTGTCACCAACTTATCCTAAAACATTCTTATGAAATCATATCACCTTTCAGGACTTGGCTTCCCACGGGGCCCATGCCCCTACAGACAGCTTGCTGGATCCACCTCCTCTGATACCCCACTCCTTAGGCCTCCCATCTCTGCTCTCTTCCTAATCCTGCTCTTTAAAAACTTCCCTGTTCTATAAAACTCACAATGAAGACATATAACTGGTCGACCAACACTGGAGGAAACGTTAGTTGATCAAAGAAAGAAAAATTAAAAATACAAATACCAAACAAACAAAAAACAAAATAAAAACAAACCAAGATACCATTTCATCACATATGAAATTTACAAAGATATAGACCACATTCATTATATTACAGGTGGGACTATAAATTATTTTTGGAAAGTAATCCCTTAAAATGTACTATAATCCTCAATATTCATGTCATTTGACCCACTTATTTCCTTTTAGGAATTTAAGGGGAAATTCTACTATAAGGGTAGAATCAGTGAAAAATGAGATAGAGACTTAATGAACATTTGTCAGCATTTCTAACAAAAACAAAAAACTGGAAATAACCTAAAAGTCCAGGTACAGGGGAATGGTTAAATAAATCTTGATGCTTTTATTTGATATATTATGCTGTCATAAAATGACACTTTAAAAGAAAATTAAAAAAAAAAAACATGTTCTATATATCATCTGGTTTTAACTGTGGGGAAAAAATAAACTGATTTTGGGGTGGAAAGTGTTGACAGTACTTGTGATTGAGTGATAGAAATGTAGACTTTTTTCCCCCCATTCCTGTGTACTTTCAAAATTTTCTTTTCTAAGCAGGCTTTGGTTTATAATGAAATAACAAAAAAAGATACTTGCTTCTTCTACAAACCTATTATCTCCCATCTTAAGGCAAATCTCAAAGTACACTAATTTCTGCTGAACAACTTAAGTTATATAGAGTCAATTCTCGTTATTTACAGTAGTTATGTTTTATAAAGTTGCTGTGAACACTGAATTAGAAAATACTGAATCATTGTTCCTACAGGAAATACAGGGTTAGGTTTCTGTAAGCCTCTGGTCACAACATTTTCATCAATCAATTAATATGTAAGCTTGTTTTATGTGTGTTTCTGTTTAAAGATGCCTTATTTGATATGTATTGTTGATTCATTAACATCCATTAACAGTGAACTCATGGTCAAAAGCACTTCATTCATGCCAGAATGAAATTTATCTAACACATTTTATCCATAAGGCACATCACAGCCTCCTTGGGTTTAGGAATGCTAGACAGCACTTCAGCGCTACACTTGGGGGCCATTTTAAAGAGCAAACTCACCAAGAAAAAGCACAAAAATTTAAAAAATATGGCACTAAATATATTGTAAAGAGGGCACTAGTTTACAGTATGAGTTGAAACAAGAAGGCAGAGCATCATCACTTTGTTTGACCTCAGCCAAGATGTGTATTCAGGTGTCTCAAAAATTTTTAACCATTCTGCACATGTCCATGGATGATGATGAAAGCACCACAAGTATTTTGGACTACAAATACATTTTAGTGAGTAGGCAAATCCCTAAATATGGAAAATGATAGGGATCAACTATACTTTTAACGGCAGGCTTTAGGAAACAATACCTCAAGGAAAGGCAGGTGCTGGCGGTAAAATTTCAGGGAATTGGGAGTGAGATTTTGAAGCTAGGTACACACCCCAGTGCTGTCCTAATCACAGCTCTGTCCTTTTGCCTTATACCCTGACAGAGATACAGTGAGGAAAACACACCCTTTTAGCAGCTCCAGCATTTATTCCTGTGAAAGAAGAACGAGGGTCTGACACTCATGCCCCAAACATCAGCTCAGAGAAGCTGGACATGGCCATCCCTAGCCTGGGCCCAAGAGTCTTGTTTCTTCAAAGAACCAAGCCCTCATGGCACCTTGAGAAGACCATTTATGAGGAAGGATCTGGCAAAAAGGGAGACTTAAGCAATAGCTTGTGGTCTTGGATGGCCTGTGTACATCAATTATTGGCACACCCTTTCCCATAAACGCCAGGGGAAAACCCAGCCTAGGCAAACAGGCTTCCCCATCAGCACTGCCATGAAGACTGCTTGGGTCTGTGGCTTGCTGTATTATTAAACCATCCCGGCAGAGCTTAGCTTCTTTCATCAGGTTTTCATCCCCTTATTTCCACGCCTCGTCTCATTCTGAGTTTCTCATATGAAACCCCACACTAGACACAGGGAACAGGACAACCTTATTAGGCACCCACATATGAACGTGTGAAAAAGTGTCAGTGCAAGTTAACATAACATGGTCTGAGTGTCTATATACGAAATATAGGGAGCAAGAGTGATCAGAAAGGAGTGAAGCAAATCAGGAACAGGGCCTCTGATAAGCTTAGGAGCCAGGGAGACAAATGTTTTGACAGAGAAACAAAAGTGAGGGAGGCATTCCAGTTACAAGAGTCAAATCAACACAAAGGATACCTGTGCTTTTTAATGTTATCTCAGTTCTGGATTATCTGCAGGACTGCTGGGCTATAAAGTACCTAAAGCCATTGCCAGGGTATTCATAACAGAAATGAGGGCTCTGACTTTTAAATGCTCTTAAGCCTTAATCTCATTTGGTTTTCTTTCAAGTACTTAATGATCACAGAAGTCTTTATAAGGACTCACTGGGGGTCAAGCAGGGCTGCTGCATTCTTCAGAGCAAAGGAATTAGCCAGTATTGCTTTCTCAGGCAATACTATCCCAAACCAAAGTGTTTCATTTCCTCTGCTGGTCTCCACTGGGTCTCTCCCTGATGGCTGGGCATTCGGCCTGA
Source organism: Cabassous unicinctus (assembly GCA_029593785.1). Classification (NCBI taxonomy): domain Eukaryota; kingdom Metazoa; phylum Chordata; class Mammalia; order Cingulata; family Chlamyphoridae; genus Cabassous; species Cabassous unicinctus. The sequence continues at coordinate 4,489 of JAQZBX010002736.1, read as the reverse complement.
GGAGGAGGGAGGGCTGGTCCAGCCAGTCTCCAAAGACCATGTTCTTCATCAGAGTCAACAGGGCACTTAGGAGCAGAGAGAGGCAGGTCCTAACTCAGGCCTTAGTGCACTTGGGAATCCCAGGAAGTCACAGCTCATGGGGCCTTATTTCTGATATATAAAAGCTGGACCTCTGAAGTCCTTCTTGTCCTAAAACTCTAAATAAATCTACATTCAGGGTGAAGCTCTCAAAAAGGCCCAAATCTTTGAGCTACAAGTTATAACAGAGTTATGTAAACTTTGACTATCAGATGACACAATGAGCTCTGATTATAGAAGTTATCATATCATTTTTTACCAAATCTAAAATTATTTTTTCTTATTTTTCAACATATCCCCAAAGACTCTCTCATTCTATTTTAGGGAGCAATTTCATTACTTAAGGAGGTAACTCAAGAACTGTGACTTCCATGAGAAAACAGTACTTCAGGAAAAAGTACATTTAACTGTGAGATAGAGGAAACTAATTCTTCAATACATATTCTGAAGTACAGAAGCCGAAGAAATATATGAAGAAGTATATGCAGTAGTATAAAATTTTAAAGATACCTACCTAGGGTCTTTTGGAATTTGACAGGTACAGGAGAAAATCAGACTTGAGAAGCAGCAAAATAAAATCATAGTTCCCTAGAACAATCATTTTGATGAAACTAAAATGTATCCCCTCCCCTTTTTAAATTAATTTTATTTACACACATTCCATTTCCACAGACAATCCCCTATAACATCTAACCTACTTTCTATCTCTTTTGAGTTTGCTATTTCTAGATATTTTATGTAAGTAATGTATACAGTATTTGTCTTTATGTGCCTTGCTTATTTCACTCAGCATGGTTCATCTGAATTCCAGCATGTTTCAGAATTTCATTTCTTCTTAACAATTGAAAAATATTCCATAATGTATTTATACCACATTTTGTTTCTCCATTCATTTGCTGATGGACACTTGGGTTGTTTCCACTTTTTGGCTATTGTGAACATGGACGGCTATAAACACTCGTGTACGAGTAACACTTTGAAGTCCTGTTTTCACTTTCTCTGCATATATACCTAAAGGTGGAATTGCCAGGTCTTATGAAAATTCCGTATTTAACTTTTTGAGGAAATGCCTGATTGCTTTCCACAGTGGCTATACCATTTTACATTAAAAAATGTATCCCTTTAAGCACCAAAACTTTTAACTTTTTGATAACCTTTTGAAACTTCATTACCCACTTCCTCGATACACTGAACAGTATGTGCAACACTGTGATCTTGGCTTGATGGTCTCAGGTAGTGATTACTAACAGTAATAACAAAAAGCATTTATTGTGCACTCACTGCATGCCAGACACCATTCTACGTGCATTTTGTGGGTTATCTCATTTAAGTCTTGTAAGCCAACAAAGTGGGTACAATTATCCCCATTTTACAAATGAGGGAACTGAAGCTCTGAGAGATTGAAGAACTTAGTTAAGTCACAAAGCTACTAAGTGGTAGAGCTCAGATTCAGACTTAGGCAATCTAACTCTAGAACCTGCCCTTCTAACCACCACACTGCTGCAAATGGATGGACTGGAGACAGAGAAGGACACCCGAACAGTATTTCCAGGGCTTCCTACAATGAAAGGCCCAAAGACTAGTGTGCTTTCTAAATGTATGGCTATTTCTTAAATAATAAAGTCTTTCAGATTTGCTGTCAATTCTGTTGTTACCCACAGTGTCATGTCAGAAGAGCATCTATATTCAGTTGGGAAGAGCTCCCCCTGGGTGGAGCTCCCCCTGGGTGGAGTCCTCTTCTCTGGGTACACCCGAACTTCTGTATATACATTAACTTTCTTTTTTCTTCCCTTCTTCTTCCTCTCACATCTCTTTTTAAGGAATGTTCAAATGAATGAGTACAAATGCCTCTGTTTCTTACAGAGATACTTATAAAGAGAAAAAGATGTCATTTCAAAGATTCCCTGAGTGGCTTTAAGAAGTCTTCAAAATCATGCTACTAGTAAGATTTTAGAAAATTATTATAGTTAATTCAAAACCTAATATGAGGTCAAGTTTGTAATACTTGCAGAATTGTATCATATGTGTTTTATACTCACTCTACTTTAGGGTCTACAAATAATGAATGTGCTCAATGGATTTATACCTTTGTTTTGTTTTCATTAGGAGTCAGGCAGCATGGGGAGAGTGAGGATCAGGACTTCCGTTCTCAACCCAACTCTGCCACTACCTGGTGATGTGATCTCCAGCACAGCCTTCCTGTCTCGGCTGCCTCTATTCTAACGTGAATGAACTGAGCTCCCTCTGAGGTCTCGTCTAGCTACAACACCTTATTACTTAGAGCATATGTTTGTTTTTTTAAAAATCAGATATTTAATGTTATAAACTTTTACATTATTTTGCTGGTACCGGAAAAAATAATTTACAGTTTACATAAAGGACCTTTACACGGATCGGGGGTTTGAGGGGTGGGGAGCTAGAGGCAGTTCAGTTACTGAACACCGAGCAAGGCACTAGGCTAGGAATGCTGAGGGAAAATTCAAGAATTAGTTTCCCCAAAGAGAGAATCTCTTCCCTAAACTTTCAGATATAGGCTTCCTCTCTACCACTTCCTTCTACTTAGGGGTGAGGCTCTTTTGCCAATCATTTCACAGTATCTCGAGCCCACAGGCTGGCTGCTCCTATTTTGACCAATGAAACTCATCTTTGACACACGTATACATATTTATGATTTTGAAAGTTATAGAGAAGTTAAAAGGCCACAGCTGTTCTACTGGGCTGTGGGCTAAAAGCAGGCTCCAGTGAAACTCTGACCTACCTGTGTTTATGAAGCCCTCATCGTTCAGACAGATTTGCAGATGTTCTTCCCTTCTGACCTTGAGACACATGCTTTCAACTCTTCAATGAAGAATGTGTACTACGGTAGTTTATGAATTCATTCAAATAAAGAAGTTCTCCAATGAATTTCAAGAAATTCAGATCTCACACAAACACATTTTCTACATATGTGAAATACCAAGGATCAATTTCTTAGGTCCTGTACACAGTTCTTTTAATATGAATCTTAGTTACCTGATAAAAGGAAGATATAATTCTCCTCTTGGAGAAATTAACACTAGCTTACAGAAAATTAAGCTGAATATAGCCAATTATCCATTAACAATCTTTTCTTGCTTCCATGTATTGAAGTTCCACAGTCAGCATCTATTCCAGTATTTACACTGTTGGAATGTTAATTTATTCATCTACTTGTTAAAGAGAGAAGCCTTTAACAAATGCCACCATAACCTACCTGCTCTAAGGAAGGTCTCTGCAATGGCATAAAAGAAAGAATATTTGGTGCCTCTTCATCCTGCCTAGCTCAGTCTTAAGCTACCCTTTTGAGTGACCACCCCGGCCAGCCCTGCCCCTGGCAAAGACACAGTTAGGAAGGCCTGCAGCGCTACTGGTTTGGGATGAGAACAGCGGCCCCAGCCTCTCTGAACAGCCTCTGCCCCTTCTTCTCCAAGCGGCCCCTTGCCCCCTCTTGCCCCTTCTGCCCTTTTTGCATGGCATAATTTACTCTCAGGGCAGGTACTTCCATATGGCTTGGATGATAAGCTGCCCTCAGCTTCTCCAGACGGACCACCCTCCCCCTCCCCTCGGGGTCACAGTAAGAGCCTGGGGACCCACATGTGCTTCTCCCCCTGCCCTTCCATGGACCCTCGCAGCAGCCTGGGATAGGTAAGCCCACCGGCCCCACAACCACATTCATTCTCCCCTCTTCCCCTCCAGGACTTTCCCTTTGATCTAACAAAGCAGTCTTTTCATGCATTCTTGGCCCGTTGGCTCTATGTGTTTGCACCTCATCACCCAAAGAACTTTTACCTAACATCCCAAATAGTCTTATGACCCGGGAAATCTCGCATTTGCCTATGTTCAGTAAGGAGCTTAATGAAGAGCAGGGTGAGCAGCAGAACAGGCAAGGCAATCCAAGGGTATCCAAGCTCTTTCTGACAAGTCTTTTGGCTTTAGTATTTTGTAAAATATTATTTTCCACACCAGAACAATCCAGGCAAATAAACCAGAAAGTAAAGATTCATATAAAGTGTTTTATTTTGTTTTAATCTGTCAAAGTAGATCATTGCTATATCTGCTCTTTTCCAAAAAAGGTTAATAGTCAAGTTATCATAAATTATCAATTTAAGAATAACCTAAGGCTAGTGTAAGGCATAAAAATATATTTTAACCATTAGCTGTCAATATGAATTTTTGTTTTTTGAAATTTGTGATTATATAAACAGGACTGGAATAAAGAATAAAGTCTTACTTGAGAAACCAAGAGAAGACCGACCCCATAGCTGACTGGCCCTAAAGCCTCACCTGATAAGGATGCCAAGCTGGCTGCTAGCTTACACATGTCCACTTAAGCTGGTGGGGATTCCAGTCTGAGAAAAGAGGAATCTCCTGTGACAACCTGACTGCCTTCAGC
>JAQZBX010002735.1:51940-69826 GCA_029593785.1 Cabassous unicinctus | reverse complement strand
AAAAAAAAACAAAAATGATGGAGAGTTCAAAATATTCATAGATAAACAGAAATGAAGAGAGGATGCCAATAAGAAACCCGCACTTCAAGAAATACAAAGTTACAGTGGGAAAAACGAATGGAACTGAATTGAGAGTTCTGATATAAATCCTCGCATTTGCAGTCATCTGATATTCGACAAGGCCACCAAGCCAACTCAATTGGGAGAGAATGGCCTCATCAATAAGTGGTGCTTGGAGAACTGGATATCCATATCCAAATGAATGAGAGAGGAACACCATCTCACACGTTTTACCAAAATCAACTCAAGATGTATCAAAGATCTAAATATAAGAGCCAAAACCATAAAGACCTTGGAATACAATGTAGGGAAGCATCTACAAGACCTTGTAATAGGAAATAGTTTCATGAACTTCACACCCAAAGCATGAGCAGCAAAAGATAAAGTAGATAAGTGGGATCTCAAAACTAAAAACTTCTGCACCTCAAAGGACATTATCAAGAAAGTAAAAAGGCAACCTACGTAATGGGAGGAAATATTTGGCAACCATATATCTGACAGGAGCTGAATATTCTGTATATATATAGAAATCCTACAACTCAAAAATAAAAAGACAAACAATCCATGTAAAAAAATAGGCAGGTGAGCTGAAATGACACTTCTCCAAGGAAAAAATACAAATGGATAAAAAGCACGTTAAAAAAATGCTCAACATCTCTAGCTATTAGGCAACTTCAAATCAAAACTACAGTGAGATACCATCTTACTCCCTTTAGAATGGCAGTTATTTAAAATAAAAACAGCAGACTATAAGTGCTGGTGAGGATGTGGACAAATGGGAACACATATCCACTGCTGTTGGGATTTTAGAATGGTCCAGCCACTATGGAGGACACTTTGGTGGTTCCTCAAATAACTAACAATAGAACTTTCATAAGTTCCAGCGATTCCACTGTTGAGTATATATCTTGAAGAAATGAAAGAAAAGACATGAACAGAGATATGAACAGCAATGTTCATGGTGGCATTGTTCACTTTTACCAAAATTTGGAATCAACCCAGGTGCCCATCAACAGATGACTGGATAAACAAAACGTGGTACATACAATGGAATATTACTCAGCTGTAAGATTCAATAAAGTGCTAACACCTGGGATAACATGGATGAATATTGAAGACCTAATGTTGAGTGAAGCAAGCCAGGCATTGAAGGATGAACAGTACATGATGTCAATGATATGAATTAAGGAAATTTAGCAGTCACAGAGAGCTATTGTCAGTAAGCTCAATGCAAAAAAAGAGCTGGATTTATGAAACAAATATCAGATAAAATAGATTTTAAATGTAAAAGTGTTATAAGTGATGAAGAAAATCATTACATATTAATAAAAAGGGCAATTCAGCAAGAATAAATAACTATACTAAATGCATTTGCACCTAAACTCAGTGCCCAAAGATACAAGAGGCACACACTGGCAAAGGCGAAAGGAGAAATAAAAGTCTCTACAATAGTTAGAGACTTCAATACACCACTATCGGTATTGTATAGAACATCTGGAGAGAGGATAAATAAAGAAATAAAGAACTTGAGTAATATGATAAATGAACTAGACCTAACAGACATCTATAGAGCATTGTACCCCAAAACAGCAGGATATACAATATTTTCAAGTGTTTATGGATCCTTCTCTAAGAGAGTCTATATTTTAGGTCACAAGATAAGTCACAATAAATTTAAAGATTGAAATTATTCAAAACCCTTTGTCTGATCATAACTGAATGAAGCTTGAAATCAATAATGGATTGAAAGGAGAAATTCATATATATATGGAGCTTAAATAACACATTCTTAAAATAATCCATGCATCAAAGAAGAAATTGCAAGAGAATTCAGCAAATAACTTGAGATGAATGAAAATGAGAACACAACATATAAGAACTTATGGAAGCTGTACATTTTAAAATGATAGAAAATGACCTTGAAGGAATAATCAAAGAGCTAGTACAATTTTATATTGTGCTGGATAAGTTAAGTACTTTCATGTCATTAAATTGCTATGCAATGATGATTTGACTTTTGAGATTCTGAGACCATTAGAATTCCAACTATCTTTGGGATTCTCTCACCTTATTGTTTTGATACCAAAGCCTTACAAGAGCTATCGGTGTAGAAAAAAATCAGTGATGTTAAAAAAAGCAATCTTTCGTAAGAAAAATTTGAAAGAGAGTAGTAACATGTTATGGTGAAATTGCCAAAGATGAAAAACAAAGACAATTGTTACAAGGAAGAAAAAAAAGCTTATGGGACATCACAAATGCAGTGCTGGGGTGACATTTATAGCTCTTAATGCTTACATAAAAAAAAAAGAAAGACCTAAATTTCAAGACCTAAGGGCACATCTTGAGGGGCTCAAAAAAGAACCACAAACTAATCCCAAAAGAGGCTGAAAGACAGAAATAGTTAAGATCAGAGTAAAAATAAATGAAATGGAGAACAAAAATACAATAGAATCAATGAAATCAAAAGTTGGTTCTTTCAGAAGATCAACAAAATTGACAAATACTTAGCTAGACTGACAAAGAAAATAGTGAGAAGACACAAATAAATAAAATCCGAAATGAGAGGAGGAACGTAACTACTGACCCACAGAAATAAGAGAGCTCAGAAGAGGATACTATGAACAACTGTATGCCAAAAAAGTAGAAAACATAGATGAGATGGACAAATTCTTAGAAACACTCAAATCACCTACAGTGACCTTAGGAGAAATAGAAGACTTTAACAAACCAATCACAATTGAAGAGATTGAAGCAGTCATCAAAAACTTCCCAAAGATGAAATGCCCAGGTCCAAAATGGCTTCACAGTTGAATTTTACCAATCAAAGATAACCTAATACCAACCTTGCTCAAGCTCTTCCAAAAAAAATTGAAAAGGAAAAAATGTTACCAAACTCATTCTATGAAGCTATCACTCAAACACCAAAACCACATAAAGATATTATGAAAAAAGAAAATTAAAAATCAATGTCTTTAATGAATATAGACGCACAATCAAGTGGGTTTTATCCCAGGTATGCAAGTGCAGTTTAACACAAGAAAATTAGTGTAATAAACCACATTGATAAATTGAAGAAGAAAAATCATATGATCCTCTATATTGATACAGAAAAGGCATTTGACAAAATACATCACCCTTTCTAGATAAAAAACATACTCCAAAAAATAGGAATAGAGGGACTATTTCTCAATATACTTAAAATTCATAAATGAAAAACCTATAGCTAGCATTGTACTCAATGGTGAGAGACTGAAAGCTTTCCCACTGAGATCAGGAACAAAAAAGGGGGCCCACTGTCACAATTATTATTCAATATTTTGCTAGAAGTTCTATGTAGAGCAATTAGGCTACACAAAGAAGTAAAAGTCACCCAAATAATAAAGGCAGAAGTAAAACTTTCCCTATTTGCTGATGACATGATCCTAAATCTAGAAAATTCTGAGAGATCCACACCAAAGCTGGTAGAAATAATGGATGAGTTAAGTAAAGTAGCAGGATACAGGATTGATATGCAAAAATCAATACTTTTTATATACACTACTGATGTGCAGTCTAAGGAGGAAATCAGAAAATATTCCATTTATAAAAGCTACTAAAATAATCAAATATTTAGGATTAAACTTAACCAAGGGCATAAAGGGCCTATATTCAGAAAATTACCAAGTATAGCTAAAAGAAACTGAAGAAGACTTTAAATGGAATGACATTCTATGTTCATGGATTGGAAATCCAAATATTAAGATGCCAATTTTACTCAAACTGATTTACTGCAATCAATCCCAATAAAAATCTCAATAGTCTGTTACAGAAATTGTAATGTCAAAAATCAAATTCATTTGGAATGGTAGTGGGTCACAAACAGCCAAAAATATCTTTAAAAAGATGAAATTTGGAGAACTCTCACTTCCTGAATTTAAAGCATATTAATTAGCTATAGTGGTAAAAACAGAATGGTACTGGCATAAGGACTCAGAAATTGACCCTCACATCTACAATCAAGTGATTTTTGACAAGGCTGTTAAGTCTACCAAGCTAGGCCAGAACACTGTATTTAAAAAATGGTGCTGGGAGAACTGGATTGCCATATCCAAAAGAAAGAAATAAGATCCCTCTCTAACACCATACACAAAAATTAACTCAAAATGGATCAAGGGCCTAAAGATAAAAGCAACCACCATAAAACTTCCAGAGGAAAATGTAGGAAAACATCTTCAATATTCTGTGGTAGGCACTAGTTTCCTACACCTTATGCTCAAACCACGAGGAACAAAAGGAAAAGTAGATAAATGAGACCTACTCAAAATTCAACACTTTTGCACCTCAGAGGACTTTGTCAAAAGAGTGAAAAGGCAACTGACACAATTGGAAAAAATATTTGGCAATCACATATATGATAAAGGTTTAATATCCATGATAAATAAAGAGATCACACAATTCATTAAAAAGACAAATTATCTGATTACAAAATGGGCAAAAGACTTGGAAAGACAAGTGTCCAAAGAAGAAATACAAATGGTTAAGAAACATATGAAAATGTGTTTAACATTACCAGTGAGTAAGGAAAGGCAAATCAAAACTGCAATGAGATATCATTTCATACCTATTAGACTGGCCACTATTAAAAAGTCAGAAAACTGTAAATGCTGCAGAAGATATTGAGAAATAGTAACACTTATTCACTGTTGGTGGGAATGTAGAAAAGTACAGCCACTGTGGAGAACTGTTCGGCAGTTCCTAAGGAAGTTGATATAGACCTGACATGGGACCCAGCAATACCATTGCTAGATATAAACACAGAAGACCATAGAGCAATGGCACAAATAGACATATGCACACTGATATTCATAGAAACATTATTCATGGTAGCCAAAATTTGGAAACAACTCAGGTGTCCATCAACTGATGAATGGATAAATAAATTATGGCATATACACATGATGGAATATTATGCAGTAGTAAGAAGAAATGAAGTTGTGGAGCATATAACAATATGGATGAATCTGGAGGACATTATGTTGAGTGAAGCAAGCCAGACATAAAAGGACAAATACTGTATGATTGTCCTATTATGAACTAAATATATTATGTGAAATATAAATATATTATGTGAAATATAAATATGTGAAAAATTGCATATATAAGACCATTTTTCTTCAAAGCTGAACAAATATAGGTTAATACTACAAAATATTAATATCAGACAAAAAATGCATTATACTAAGTGAAGGACACCAAACACAGAATATTACATATTGTATGATTCCATTTATATTAAATGTAAATATAAATCAATTTATAAAGATGAAAGTAGATTAGTGGTTATGTAAGGCTAAGGAGAGAATGCTAAGAGCTGCGGAGTCTTTCTTTCTGGAGTAAGGAAAGTGCTCTAAAATTTTTTAGATGATGAATATACATTGTAATTATACTAAATACCATTGATTATATACTTTGGATAAATTATATGGTATGTGAACTATCTCAATAAAACTGCTTAATAAGCAAATAAATAATTGTGCAATAACAGCCAGAAATAGCAGCCATGTACATCAGGAGAAACAGAGAGAGTTTGAGAGGTGAGGTATTTTCTAGTTTGTTGTTTTATTATTATTATTGAAATAATGAAAACTCTCTAATCTTGATTGAAGTGATGAATGCACAACTATGTGGTTTTACCAGATATAATTGATTGTACACTTTGGGTGAATTGTATGCTTTTTATTAATATGGATCAATAAAATTGATTTGTTTGAAAAACCCTATAGAACCCTTAATTGAAACTCTAAAGCCATACAACTACAGTAAGGAAAGTAATGAAAGAAAGGAAAAGTAAGGAAAATAATTGAAACCAATAAAAAACCCTTCTGTGATCCTGCTGCCTACCATTAGATCTCAGACTACAGGTTAAACTTTCAAAAATAATTGAAAGCAGGGATTGGAACAGATATTTGCACACTGATGCTTTTAGCAACATTATTCACAACTGCTGAAAATTGGAAGCAACAGAAAAGTCCATGAACAGATAAATGGATAAAAAAAAACGCATATATACATACTTTGGAATATTATTAGGCTGTAAAAAGAATAAAGCTTTGCGGCACGCTACAACCTGGATGAAACTTGAAGACCTCACTCTGAGTGAAATTAGCCAGACACAACAGGACAAGTATTGTACAACCTCACTTGTATGAGATAAACAGATAATACCATTTCATAAAGTCAGAAACTAGAATACAGGTTACTAGGGCCTGTTTGGGAGAGCAAATGTGTGATTAATGTTTAATAGGAATGGAGATTCTATTAGCAGTGATGGAAAAGTATTGGCAATGGATGATGGTGACAGAGCATGATATTGTGAATATAATTAACACTGCAAAATTGTATATTTGAAAGTGGATAAAATGGGAAAGTTTAAGTTATATGTAAGTTACCAGAAAAAAATCCATAACTGTACAATGCACAAATGAACCCTAATGAAAAGTATGGTTATAGTTAATATTATAAATATAATAATAATATAGTTTCAGCAATTGTAGAAAAGGTAAAATAATAATGAAAACTGTTAAATAGGGAAAGTGTGTGTGAGGGTATATTTTGGAACAGTCTACTTTATGCATGATTTTTCTGTAAACCTACACCTGACCTAATAAAAAATATATTTGTTAGAAAGGAGTGATGGATCATGAAAAAGGTGAACGATAGAAAACACTCCATTAAAAACCCACATCTGGCCAAAACTCATCCAGATGTGTAAACTTGGTAAGCCAGAGAGGAAAGCCACAGATGAGAGTGTACAGTCAAACATGAAATACTTTTAATAAACATTACTCAGAATTCTAAAAATGACAACTATGAGAAAGAAAGAGGAGGAGAATCTAGTCATTCATTAATTAAACTATCACTGGCTAAGTATCAACACTATGCCAAGCAGTATATACACAATTTTGTCATATGGCTCTCACTTTTAGGAGTCATAGCCATAGATTTATCAATATCCAGTTTGAGTAATTAATAAATTGCATTATAGCCCAGGATACTCTAGCACAGAGGTTACCAAATTTTTCTATAAACGCTCAGCAGGGAAGTATTTAAGGCCATGCGGGGTTTTGTGGTCTCTTGCACAAACCTGAATTTCTGCTGTTGTGGATGGAAACAACCATAGACAATATGGAAAGAATGGGTGGGCCTTGTTCCAATAAATCTTTATTTATAAAAATAGGGTGGATTTGGACCAGGGCAAAATTTTGCTCTCCCCTTGTCCAGAACAGAGATGTCTAATAAGAATTCCTGTAAAGAAAATGTTTTATAGCTGTGCTGTTTAATTTGGTATCATGCCACCAATCACATATATGTGACTAGCACCACAGGTAGAAATAATATTTGGATATATTAGATTATATATATATATATATATGCAAATAAATATATAAATTAATTATAATTAATTAATTAATTAAAATTAATTCCATCGGTTTTTCTTTACATTTTACTATGGCTACCAAAAATTTAAAACTACATACAAACCTTGAATTATATTTCCATTGGAAAGTGTTGCAAGTTGTGTGCAAAATTTTGTTCTACCTTTGAGTCCTTAAAATTTTCAGTCATATGCTGTATAAAAGGATAAGCTAGGCAGGACTTGCAAGAAGAGCTGGAGACCCAGATGAGTTTGGATGTTTCCTCCACCTCATCTCCAAGCTCAACAATAATTCAAATATTTTATACCAACTTGCATTTGATTATATATAAATTTGGACATGTGGCTTTTATACATATGTGATCATTACTCAGCAACAGGAATAAACATATAATTAGCACAAATGACTTATTTTCATGTAAGGAGTAGAGACTTTCAGGAAACCAAAATATTTTTTTATATGTATAATTTGTTCCCCAGAGAGTGGTCATGGCTGTACAGTTTCATTAGGCAAACAGATATTGTATGAGCATGGGCTATCTTGAGAAACCCATGTTCTTTAAATGTAGATATATCTTTTGTCTCTGGTGCAACAATTTACTGCAAAAAGACCCTATGAGGATATTTTATTTTGCCCCATTAGATAGTAAGCTCAATTGCAGCATCACATGAAATCTATTTTCCAGAAGAACCCAAGGATGCTGAATTTCCAAGATAAGGAACCTGTCTTCCCTGCCCTCTTCCTCACTAAAAACTCAAGGATAATCAACATTACATTTAGCACTCCAGTAAAAGTGGAAATTATCTGAATTTGACAGATGATTGTCTGTGTCCCTCAACCCTAAGTATTTAAAGTAGACTCACCTGGTGATGCATGAGAACGATTATGCCTGTATCCTACTCTCAGCATAAGTGAGCCACGTGGCATAGTTGGTCACCAGATTTCTTCTGAGGCATCCATTATTTAGTGGGACTGTTGACAGAGAAATCCCTTCCGATCCAATACTTTGCACTTCGTTGGGCTCTATCCTGGATCAGGATCTGGATTTAAATTGGTCTTCCCCTGCCCATGTCTATGATTTCTTCATTAGACATGAGAAAGCACCTGTATCTCTGTTCTTAATTTCTTCAAGGCCATTATCACATTCTTTAAGGCACCTTACAAAATTGCATCATTTTGCTTAAATACAAGGAAAATAATATTTTAGTACAGAGTTATGGCTAAGAAGTTGATTTTGAAAAGGGCACAATTGGGCACAAAGAGATAAAAACAAAGTTATAGATTTCAAATATTTTACTGCAACATCTATAAGATACATCTTCATGTATGAATTCAATAAAATTACTAATTACCTACCTTGTGGCAGAATCTGTGCTAAAATGGATGAAGATTGGGAAAATTTTGGTACCTTTTCCAATCACATGTAGTTCACACACTGAAGAAAAGAGAGTTTCTACTCAAAAGATCATAAATTTAAGGGAAAATTAAAAATAAATATTATGAAGCATAAATTAATACAAAATAAGGAGGTCAGGAAAGATTTCACTGCAAAATTAACACCAACTGATAAAAAGTCATATTATACCAAAAAAGAAGAAAAAGAAAGAAATTCTCAAAGAGGTAAATAACAAACCATTCATTTGATAAATGAGTTATTCCCAGGGGTATGAATAAAGATGTTGACATGGCCAATGACATGTAATGTGGACATATCAAAAATTGACAAAAGAGATACTTAGAGATTGACATCCTCAACCTTTGTCCTGGGTTAATTAATTGTGGTGGACACAATTAATTATAGGTGGACATAGGAACAAGCAAAGAATGGGCTGAGGGTGCTTGCAATGATACTGTTAACTGAAAAGGGAGGGCCCTAGTCTCTTCAGAACTTGGATTCTGGACAGTTAGTTTGAGAAATGCAAGCTTCTTTTCAGCCAGCACTTTTCCTGGGACTTCCCTGTGTATGAACATCAAATTATACCAAGTATAGATTTTCCTGAATGTGGACACTGGAAACATTTCCTTTCAAATAGTAAAAATGTAAAACTTATCTGCCCATGATCAGAAATAAGAAAAGAAAGTCCTTTTCTGAAACTTCTATCTAGGACTTTCTCTCCCACTCTCCCCTATGAATAACATTTAACAAGTTTACAGTGCATTTTTCAAATTCACGTAGAGATATTGAAGCATGGTCAGTGGTTTACATTATGATTTGCCAAAATACTATCATAAATGGTCTGTATCCATCATTGCAAGATCATGCTGAACAATTCCAATGTCCTGAGAATTACTTGTGTTCCATCTATTCTATTCTAAACTTCCCCTCCCCTCAGAATCTATGTTAACTACTAAGTTTCAATTTTTAAACTGTTTTATTAAAGCACAATTGACATACAATAACCTAAACATATTTTAAGTGTAACATTTGATAAACTTTGATGCATCAAAGTATGAAACTATCACCACAAACCCCACTTGGTCCTCATGTATTATCCTTTTTATATATAATTGATTTCAATTTGCTAGATTTTGTTTAGAATTTTTATATTTATGTTCATGAGGAAACTTGGCCTGTAGTATTCTTTTCACATAATATCTTTATCTGGTTTTGCTATGAAGGTAATGCTGCGTTTTAAAAATTAATTGAAAAGCCTTCACTCTTTTTCAATTTTTTGAAAGCTTGTGTATAATTGTTTTGTTTTTCAAGTTTTTATTTTCTTAAGATAGGCAGATTATACAAATGTCACATGAAACAATATAGGGAATTCTCATATGCCCCACTCCCCACCCCTCCTACATTTTCCCACATTAACAACATCCTTCATTAGTGAGGGACATTCATTGCTATTGATGAACCCATTTTGGAGCACTGCCACTAAGCATGGATTATAGGTTACCTTGTAGTTTACACACTTTCCCAACCAATTCTGTCAGTTATGGCAAGATGTATAATGGCCTGCTTCTATTATTACAATGTCATGCAGGACAATTCCCAAGTCCTTAAAATGCCTTTGTATTGCATATGTTTTTGCCTCTCCAGCCATCAGAACCTCCATCAACCACTGCCTCCACATCAAAGAGATAATTTCTTCCATTGTTAGAATCACAAGTCTATAGTAGAATACCAGTAAGACTACTTTAATCAATAGTTCATTCCCCAATCCTGAGGATTTTGGGATGGTGATGTCCACTCCACCTCTAATTAGAATCACAGCTCCCTCTTTATTTCCTGTAAACTTGTTTTCCAGACTCTAGCTCTGTGAGTCTGCTCAATTTATTTAATTCACATCAGTGAAGTCATGTAATATTTGTCCTTCAGTGCCCAGCATGCTTCACTCAATATAAGGTCCTCAAGATTCATGTTATCTGATGTGTTACTACTGTATTCCTTTTTACAACTGAGTAATATTCAATTGTTTGCATATACCACATTTTGTTTATCAGTTCATCTGTTGAAGGGCATTTGGGTTGATTCCAACTTTTGGCAATTGTGAATAATGCCACTATGAACATTGCTGTGCACATATTTTTTTGTGTCCATACCTTCAATTCTTCTGGGTGCGTATATTTGTTTGTGTCCTTGCCTTCAATTCTTCATAGTGTCAATATAGTGAATAATGCCACTATGAACATTGCTGTGCATATATTTGTTTGTATCCTTGCCTTCAATACTCAGCAGTGGAATTGCTGGAGCATGTGGCAGTTCTACATTTAGTTTTCTGAGGAACCACCATACTCTCTTCCACAATGGCTACACCATTCTACATTTTCACCAGCAGTGGGTGAGTGTTCCCATTCCTCCACATCCTCTCCAAAAGTTATAGTGCTGTGTTTTTTTTTAATAGCCACAAGTATAAAGGGTATATGATGATATCTTATTATAGTTTTGATTTGTGTTTCCCTAATAGGTAGTGATGTTGAGGATTTTTTCATATGCTTTTTATCCATTTGTATTTCTTCTTTGAAGAAGTGTCTATTCAAATCACTTGCCCATAATTTAAATTAGTTCTTTGTCTTTTTACATTTGAGATGTAAGATTTCTTTATATATGCAGGATATTAGGCCCCTGTATTAGTCAGCAAAAGGGGATCTAATGTGAAATACCAGAAATGGGTTGGTCTTTATAAATGGTATTTATTTGGGGTAGAAGTTCACAGTTACCAGGCTATGAAGTGTAAGTTTCTTCTCTCACCAAAGTTCATTGCCACGTCTTGGAGCAAGACAACTGACAATGTTTGCCAGGGTTCAGGCTTCTTGGGTCTCTCTCTTCCCAGGGCTGCATTTCTCTCTGGGCTTAGCTCCTCTGTTTCCTCCACAAGGTCAGCTGTAGACTATCAGGTGAATGGTTCACTTATCTTCTCCCGGGGTCTTCTTTCCAACATCAGCACTCCAACTTCAGAACTGCAACTCAAAAACTGCTCCCTCTGTCCTTTGCCTTCCCTTTTATATTTGATCCCCCCCCCCATCAAGGGGTGGAGCTCAACACCCTACTGATGTGTCCCAGTCAATGCCCTAATCATAACTTAATCATGCCCAGATTAACAGATCAGTTTACAAGCATGATCCAATTATATATTTTGGAATTCATAATTACATCAAATTGCCAAACGGCTACATTCCACCCTCTGAATTCCAAAAATACATTACAATGGGCATCCTGCATTAGATTTCAAAGTCTGAGAGTCATTCTTAAGATGATGGCTTCTTCTCCTTGGGGCCACATGGGGACCCACATTTTCCACAGGTTTGCCCAATGGCCACTTTCTTGGTTCCACACTCATCAAGCATCTGGGTGTTGACCAAGCTCCAGACATCACCCTCCAAGAGTGTTGGGGTTATTTCCACACCTTACCCAATCTTTGGGTTAGAGTCTTAGTCCCCCTAGTACAGTCAAGTGAAGACAACATTCCACCTAACCTTTGGAATACAGGTTCAACCCTCTCAGAGCAACGAGTTGACCACCTGGCCTTCCCTAACCTTTGGCATACAGGTTCAACCCTCTCAGAGCAACATGTTGACCACCTGGCCTTCTCTATTCTATGGGGGACAGGAGCACCCCTCTCAGACCTATTGGGTGCTGACCTTAACTGCACTAATCTTTGAGGAATGGACTCCCTGTTCCCTGGGAGAGCAAAACTCTTCCTGAACATTGTGTGGGGTGTCCACCCTCTTCAACTCCTAGGGCAAACTCACCCTCTCTGTAAACATGGGTGGGGCTCCTTTCTTGGTCCAAGGTGATGTATTAATTCCATATCTCAGCTTCCATGATTTTCTTCTTAAAGCTTTTTCTCCTTCAGTCATTCCTTTCCACGTCCTTTTTTGTCCAAGCTGACAGTCGTTTTGTTCGTAGAGCACTCTCAAAAACATTCTTGGTTTAGCATGCAAGAAGCAGGGATCCAAGCCATCAGACAGTAAGACTTTCCACAAGTCTTTTCGAGAAAATTGCATCTTCAATTCTGAGTAACGAGTTACAAGTTTATTAAAGTCTTCAAATAGGGCATTTTCATCTGGGAACTTGATTTCCAAAAATTTGGAAGTTCCGGGATCAGTTTGTTTTCTTTGTGCTCAAAAGTTCAGTCCTTATTATATTTTGCTCATCTAGTATTTTGCTATAAGCTGCAAGGAGAAGCCAAGCCACATTCTCCAAGTTTACCTTGGAAAGTTCTTCAGCTAAATGCTCTAGTTCACCATTTTCAAATTCTGTCTTCCATAACGCACGAGGAGTTAATCTTCCTAAATTCTCTGCAACTTTAAAACATGGATCACCTTTCCTCCAGTTTCCAATAACAGATTTATCATTTACTTCTAAGGCATCTTAGCATCCATATTACTATCAACAGTCTCTTCAAAGTGATCTAGGCCTTTTCAAGCAAGCATTTCACAATTCCTCCAAAAAATACCCCTTACCCATTTATAAAACTATTCCAACATTTTGGTATATGCAAAAACACTTCCCCACTCCTAGGTACCAAATTCTGTATCAGTCAGCCAAAGGGGAGCTAATGTGAAATACCAGAAATGGGTTGGTCTTTAAAAGGGTATTTGTTTGGGGTAGAAGTCCATAGTTACCAGGCCATGAAGCATAAATTTATTCTCTCACCAAAGTCCATTGCCATGTTTTGGACCAAGAAAACTGCCGATGTTTGCCAGGCTTCAGGCTTCTTCGGTTCCTCTCATCCTGGGGCTACATTTCTCTATGGGCTTAGCTACTTTCTTTCCTCCACAAGGTCAACTGTAGACTATTAGGTTAATGGCTTGCTTCTCTTGTCCCGGGGCCTTCTTTCCAACATGAAAACTGCAACATCAAAACTCCAACTTCAGAACTGCAATTCAAAACTGCTCCCTTTGTCCTTTGCCTTGCCTTTTATATTCAATTCCCCCACCCACCAAGGGGTGGAGCTCAACACCCTAAGGACATGGCCCAGTCAACGCCCAAATCATAACTTAATCATGGCCAGATTAACCAATCAGTTTACAAGCATGATCCAATTATATTTTTGGAATTCATAATTACATTAAATTGCCAAATGGCTACAGCCGCTATCAGATGTATAGTTACAAAATATTTTCTCCCTTTGAGGAGGCTGCCTTTTCACTTCATTGACAAACTCCTTTGAGGTGCAAAATTTTAATTTTGAGGAGGTCCCATTACTCTATTTTTTCTTTCACTCTTTGTGCTTTGGGTTTGAAGTTCATGTAATCATTTACTATTACAAGATCCTGTAGTTGTTTCCCTACACTATTTTCCAAGGTGTTTATGGTCTTCTCTCTTGTATTTAGATCTTTGATGCATCTTGAATTAATTTTGGTGTATGGTGTGAGATGGTGTTCATCTCTCCTTCTCTCCGATATGGATATCCAGTTCTTCAAGCACCATTTGTTGATGAGGCCATTCTTTCCCAGTTGAATGGGCTCAGTGACCTTGTTGAATATCAGATGACTGTAAATGTGAGGATCTATATCAGAACTCTTAATTCAGTTTGATGCATCGGTATGTCTATGTTTGTGCTAATACCATGCAGTTTTGACCACGGTACTTTTGTATTATGCTTTAAGTCTGGCACTGCAAATCCTTCGATTTCATATTTCTTTTTCAATATGTCTTTGGTTATTCAGGGCCTCTTGCCCTTCCAGATAAATTTCATAGTTAGGTTTTCCAATCAAGTAAAAGATGCTATGCTGGTTTTTATTGGGATTGCATTAAATTTGTAGATCAGTTTGGGAAGGATAGACATCTTAATGCTGTTTACTCTTCTTATCCATAAACAGGGAGTATCCTTCCATTAATTTAAGTTTTCTTTGATTCCTTTAACAGTGTTGTGCAGTTTTCTTAGTATAAGTCATTTACATCTTTAGTTAAATTTATTCCTAGGTATTTGATTCTTTTAGTTTCTATTATAAATCGGATTTTTTACTTGATTTCCTCTTCAGATTGCTCAGTGTTGGTGTACAGAAATGCTACTGATTTTTGCACATTGATCTTATAACCCTCAAATTTATTGAACTCATTTATAAGCTCTAGAAGCTTTGTTGTAGATTTCTCAGGGCTTTCTATGTAAAAGATCAAGACATCTGCAAATAGTAAAATTTTTATTTCTTCCTTGGCAAATCAGATCCTTTCAGGATCTTTTTATTTTCTAAGCACTCAAGCAAGTACTTCTAGCACAATGTAAAATAGGAATGGTGAAATTGGGGATCCTTGTCTTTTTCCCAATGTTAGAGGGAAAGCTTTTAGGATTTCTCCATTGAATATGATGTTAGCTGTGGGTTTTTCATATGTAACCTTCATTATGTTGAGGACATTTCCTTCTATTCCTACCTTTTGTAGTGTTTTTATCAGGAAAGTATTTTGAATACTTTTTCTCCATCTATAGAGATGATTGTTTGTTTGTTTCTTTCAAAATGTTTATATGTGTATTACATTGATTTTCTTATGTTGAATCATCCTTACATACCCTGCATGAAACCCATTTGGTCTTGGTGCATAAATTGTTTGATATATTGTTGAATATGAGTAGCAAGTATTTAATTGGGAATTTAGCATCTAAGTTCATTAAAAAGATTAGTTTATAGTTTTCATTTCGCGTGGCATCTTTGTTTGGCATTGATATTAGTGCAATGGTGGCATCATAGAATGAGTTAGTCAATGTTCCGTCCACTTCTAATTTTTGGAAGAGTTTAAGCAGATTTGGGGTTAGTTCTTCCCAAATGTTTGTTAGAATTCACGTGTGAATCTGTCTTGTCCTGGGCTTTTCTTAGTTGACAGGTTTTTCATGACTAATTCTATCTCATTATTTGTGATTGGTATGTTAAGTTCATCAATTTCTTCTTTCATCAATGTAGGCTGCTTGTGTGTTTCTAGGAATTTGTTCATTTCCTCTAAATTAGTCATCTTTATCCTATATATTTTTTCAAATTATCCTATTATGATAGTCTTTATTTCTGTGGGGTCAGTCATGATAACTCCTTCCTCGTTTCTTATTTTATGCATTTGCATATTCTTTCTTTTTTTTCTTTGCTGCTCTAGCTAAGGATTTGTCAATTTTATTGATCTTCTCAAAGAACCAGCTTTTGGACTTGCTTATTTTTTCTAGAGCTTTCTTATTTTCAATTTCATTTACTTCTGCTCTAATATTTGTTATTTCCTTCTCTCTCCTTCCTTTGAGGTTAGTTTGTGGTTTTTTTTTTTTAATTACTCCATATGTTAAGTTAAGTCTTTAATTTTAGATCTTTCTTCTTTTTAATATAGACATTTATGGCTATGAATTTTCCCTCAGTACAGGTTTTGATGCAACTCATAGGATTTGATACATATTGTGGTCATTTTCATTTGTTTCAAAGTAGGTAATGATTTTTTTGTGATTTTCTCTTTGACTGTGTTTGTCCAAAAGTGTGTTGCTCATCTTTCATATCTTTGTGCCTAATTTGTTTCTCTGTCCCTTACTGATATCCAGTTTCATTCCATTGTGGTCAGAGAAATTACTTTGTATGATTTTAATCTTTCTGAATTCATTGAGAATTATTCTGTGGTCTATCATGTGGCCTATCCTTAAGAATGATCAATGTGCTTTTGAGAAGAATGTATAACCTGCTGTATTTGGGTGTAATGTTCTGTATATACCTATTAGGTCCAGATCATCTAATGTATTATTCAAAGTCTTTGTTCCTTTATTGATTCTCTGTAGAGATATTTTGCCTAAAGGAGGTAATGGTGTATTAAAATCCCTCACTATAATTGTGGAGACATCTATTTCTCCACTTGTTTTTTCCAGTGTTTGCCTCATGTATTTTGAGTTGCCCTACTTAGGTGCTGAAATGTTTATGATTGCTGAGTTTAGTCCATTAACACAAAATTTTATTACTGCCAAGGAATTACTTATATTAGCCATATTTTCCTTGGGTTTATATATGACATGTGTTGTTTTTATTCTCTTCTTATCTGTTTAATTGTTCTTACAATCTCCTCCACCTTTCTTTCTCTTGTTTTTTTTTTTCCTTTTGACCTGCAGAACTCCCTTTAATATTTCTTGAAGTGCAGGTTTCTTATTGCCATATGCTATTTATTTCTGTATAGCTGTGAATACTTTGAATTCTCCCTAATTTTTGAATCCCAGTTTTGCTGGATAGAGAATTCTTGGCTGGGAGTTGTTTTCCTTTTGCACCTTAACTATGTCATGCCTCCTTGCCTTCATGGTTTCAGATGAGAAATCACCACTTAATCTTATTGAGATACCCTTGTATGTTTTGGTTCTCTTTCCTCTTGCTATTTTCAGTATTCGCTCTTTGTCTTCAGCATTTGACAATTTCACAAGTACATATCTTGGAGTAGGCATGTTAGGATTTATGCTGTTAGGAGTTCACCATGCTTCCTGGACATATACATAAATATCTTTCAATAGGGTTGGTAAGTTTTCAGCCATTATTTCCTCCAACACACCTTCTGCACCCTTTCCATTCTTTTCTCCCTCTGGGATGCCTATAATGTGTATGCTTGTGTGTTCCATGTTGTCAGTCAAATTCCTGTTTTTTTTCTGACATTTTATCTATCTGTTCTACTATCTGTTTGATTTCACCTGTATTGTCTTCCACATCATTGATTATTTCCTCTGCATATTCAAATCTGCTTTTATGTGCTTCTAGTGTATTTTTTACTTCTTGTGTTGATCCATTCATCACCATCATATCCATTTTCTTTTTTGTGTTTTTACAATTTCTTCACTGTGCTCTCCCAATGCCTACTCTATATCTTTAATCTTTTCCTTCAATTCATTAATTTTTCTTATGATATATGTTTGGACATCTCTGGTTAATTGTTCCATATTCTGCATCTC
Source organism: Cabassous unicinctus (assembly GCA_029593785.1). Lineage (NCBI taxonomy): Eukaryota > Metazoa > Chordata > Mammalia > Cingulata > Chlamyphoridae > Cabassous > Cabassous unicinctus. Next base: position 52,020 of record JAQZBX010002735.1, on the reverse strand, counting down.
CTGTTTTTTAGTTGGTTTATTGGACTGGCCATGTCTCCCTGTTTCTCAGTATGGGTTGTAATTTTTTTTTTTTTTTTTTT
>JAQZBX010002735.1:0-51840 GCA_029593785.1 Cabassous unicinctus | reverse complement strand
AAAAAGAATAATTGTAATAATAATAGTAAATGGTAGAAGAGGAACTGTGCAAGACCTAGAAAAATGAGTAATTAACATGAATAAGAAGTGCAGAGGAATAAGAATTAAAAAGTGGAGTACAAAAATGAAATGAGAAACTTAACAGTAAAAAATATATAGAATGAATTAAAATTCCAGAATGATGAGAAGAAAGGGAAAGAGAGAAGAAAATAAAGAAAGAAAAATAGTAGAAATAGAAAGTAAATAGAGAATAGAGAGAGAAATTAGAAAAAGAAAATTTGAAGATCAAACAAAAAGTGGTGGAATGAAAGAAAAACAGGAATGGAATATAGAAAGATGGAGAAAGGGAAAGAATCAGTGTAGTTAGACAAAATTGGTAAACAGAAAAGGGAAACAAAGGAAGGGGAAACACAGAAAAAAAGAAACAAGACAGCAACAACTAAATAGCAAAAAAGTGGGAAGAAAGAGGATTTTAAAAGAAATAAAGAAAACAAACAAAAAGCACACAAACAAAAATGATGGAAAAACAGCCTTCCCTCTCAGGCTCTGAAGGAGCTTCTCAGGCAGCTGGTGTTCATAAATCAATTACCCTGTGCCTACTCTCTGCAGGTTTTGAACTGGATTTTATCTAGTAAACTAAGTTAAAAAAAAGGAAAATTTCTAAAGAAAAATAAGAGATGTAAGAAAAGCTAATATAAAATGAATGTCTATGTATTTGCTGTCCTATAGTAACAGCTGGAGGTGTGATAACCCAGTGGATCTCTTCCCTAAGAAGAACCAGTAATTGAACAAAGGACCTCATATAGTCAAGGCAGGAACTACTCCACTGGACTAAACTTTCTCCTTGGGTTAGTTAGTGTTTCAGAAACCTATCCATCCATGTTCCCTCAGGAAGATGACAGTCTTTGCAGTTGGCCAGAGTCCTGCTGATTAGGCACCTGTCTATCCCTGCCCCCTATCTATTCTGATTGCTTTCTCTCTCAGGGGAGCTGGACATGACAGCCTGTGTAAGTGGAATCCAACCCCCTCCCTGTCAGATCCAGTTCCCTACTGAGATTTAAGGCAGAATCTGGTGACCAAAGTCACAAAAAAGAAACCACTCTTGACACTCTTCCATGACCCTCTCCTTCCAGGGGACCCTTAATAGACCCTTGAAAGGTTATTGAGCCTTCCTACCACTTGCCTCTCTTAGAGGAGTTAGAATTTTGATAGTTTTCAGTGCCAGACTAGTCTGTTGCCTCTCTTCATCCTCTTTCAGCCCAAGTTCCTCTCTCTCAGAGTGGCTGGATGTTTCAGGATGCTTAAGCATATTTCCCTCTCCCCTCATCTACAGGCTGCCTCATTGCAAGCTGATATTCTCCCCAAAGTTCAAAGGGTGCCCAGGTAACCAAACCCACAGAAAGGAAAACCCTCTCCACCCTTCACCAGAATGCTATTCCTCCCAGAGAATGCTCCATCCCACTCGGTGGCTGGTGGGAGTCAGGGTGTGTGTGGAGATATTTTGTCTTGAAGGTGGGGCTTAGCTGCCTACTAATTACAGCCACAGGGTTGAGAAACTCATGGTTTTCCTTGGGCTCCTTATCTCTTTGTCCAGTTCCCTATAGATTGTTGCCCTGAAGCCTCCTGCTCTGTGAGTTCCCAAAACACCTCACTCAGGTAAGATTTTGCCCATTTTCAGCTTTTTTGTGTGTGTGAGAAACCTAGAGATTGCACACCCTAAGCTGATGCCATCTTGCTGGAACTCTCAATTTTTGAAGAATAAGGTTTTATAGTTACATGCAATAATATTGAGGGCTTGATATATTGGTCTGTTTTCTTTTTTTAGGCACTGTCAAAATGTGAGAGATACTTGCCCTGCTAATTGAGAAGTAGTACTCCCCAGGATGGGAGTTTAATATTTTCTTTTTTATTGTGTCAGTCTCCACCCATGGATATAACCCACTGTGACAAAATTAACACTTTAATATTCCATAGAGGCATGACCAACGTGTGCCCTATCCTAAATATCACCTCACTGCTGATACCCTGCACCAGTAATCTTCCCCTGCCATATTTGCCAAAAGAAAATTCCCACCATTTTAGTTTTAACCACAGACATGCATATTCCCAGAGGTCACCTGCTCCTTTCTCCAACCCTTCCACAATTTCCATGGATAGTCCAACAAAAGCCCCCACTTTAATCCCCCTCAAATTCCTGCACCCTGGAACCCAATCACATCACTGCACCACTATCAGAATATCCAATGCTCAAGCAATTCTTCCACCTTAGCATAGATTTTGCCCATATTGAGCTTTGGCTCACCTCCCACTACACTCTTTCTGTCACCTGATAACCTTTCTTCCAGACTCTAACTCTGTGAGTCTGCTCAATTTGCTTAAATGATATCAATGATGTCATATAATATTTGTCATTCAGTGACTTACTTACTCCACTCAACATAAATCTTCAAGATTCAACTATGTTGTCCCATGGGTTAATACAGCATTTCTTCTTAAAGCTGAGTAATATTCCATTGTATGTATATACCACAATTTGCTTATCTATTCATCTGTTGATGGACACTTGGTTTCCTTACAACTGTTGGCAATAGTGAATAATGCCACTAAGAACATTTGTGTGACAGATATAGGTCATTTTAGAGCAGCATATATCTGCTTTTGTACCTGCTTTCAATTCTTCTGGGTGCATACTGAGAAGCCGGTTTGTTGGATCATATGACAGTTCTATAGTTAGTTTCCTGTTGAACTGCCAATATAGCCTCCACATTGGCTGTACCATTATACAGTCCCACCAGCAGTAGGTGAATATTCCATTTCCTCCACATCCTCTCCAATACCTATAGTCTTGTTTTTTTTAATAGCCACGTCTAATAATTGTAAGATGATATCTCACTGTAGTTTTGATTTGCATTCCCTAATAGCTAGTGATATTGAGCATCACTTCATGTGCTGTTTAGACATTTGTATTTTTTCTTAAGAAAAGTATCTATACAAAGTTCTTGCACATTTTTAAACAGGTATAGTTATCTTTTTCCATTTGCAATATAGGATTTATTATATATGCTGGATTATGGTACCAAATATTTTCTCCCTTTGGGGAGGCTGTGTTTTTACTTTCTTGATAATGTCCTTTGAGGTGCAGAAGTTTTTAATTTTGAGGATATCCCATTTATCTATTATTCCTTTTGCTGCTCCTGTTTTGGGTGTGAAGTTCATGAAACCATTTCTTATTACAAGGTCCTGTAGATGCTTCCCTACATTATCTTCCAAGGTCTTTATGATTTTGGCTCTTATATTTGCAATTTAGTTCCAACTTGAGTTGGCTTTTGTATAAGGTGTGAGATGGTGTTCCTCTCTCATTCTTTTAGAGATGGATATCCAGTTTTCCAAACACCATTTGTTGAAGAGGCCATTCTCTCCCAACTGAGTGGGCTAGGTGTCCTTGTCAAATATCACATGATTTTATATGCGAAGATCTATATTGGAGCTCTCAATTCAGTTCCATTGGTCGGTATGTCTATCCTTGTGCCAATACCATGCAGTTTTTACCACTGCAGCTTTGTAGTATGTTTTAAAGTCATACTTGTGTGTGATACCTCCAAAATCATTTTTCTTTTCCAATGTGTCTTTGATGACTCAGGGCCTCTTACCTTTCCAAATAAATTTTGTTAGTTTTTCCAATTCCTTAAAAGATACAGTGTTGATTTTTATTGAGATTGCATTAAATCTGTAGATTAGTTTGGGTCAGATAGACATCTTGAGAATGTTTAGACTTCCTATCCATGAACAGGGATTTTTCATCCATTTTTTTAAGTCTGCTTTGATTTCCTTTAACAGTGTTGTGTAGTTTTCTACATATAAGTCCTTTTCATCTTTAGTTAAATTTATTCCTAAGTATATGATACTCTTAATTACTATTGTAAATGGTAGTTTTCCTTGATTTGCTCCTCAGTTTGCTCGTTATTGGTGAATTTAAATGCTACGGATTTTTGAGCTTTGGTCTTATAGCCTATGACTTTACTAAATTCCTTTATAAATTCTAGAAGCTTTATTGTAGATTTCGCAGGGTTTTCTATGTACAGGATCATGTCTGTAAATAGTGAAATTTTACTTCATCCTGTCCAATTTGGATACCTTTTATATCTTTTCCTTGCCTCAGTGCTCAAGCAAGTACTTCTAAGACAATGTCAAAAAGGAGTGGTAATGTTGGGTATCCCTGTTTTATTTCCAATCTTAGAGGGAAAGCTTTACGATGTCACCATTGAAGAAGATGCTGGCTCTGGGTTTTTCATATATACCCTTTATCATGTTCAGAAAGTTTCCTTGTATTCCTATCTTTTGTAATGTTTTTTATCAGGAAAAAGTACTGTATTTCATCAAATGCTTTTTCAGCATCTATAGATGCATGTGATTTTTTCTCTTTCAATCTTTTTATATGGAGTACTGCATTGATTGATTTTCTTATGTTGAAACATCCTTGCATGCCGGGGATGAAACTCACTTGGTCATGGTGTTTAATTCATTTGATATGTTGTTGAATGTGATTAACAAGTATTTTGTTGAGGATTTTAGCATCTAGGTTCAATAGAGAGATTGATCTGAAATTTTCCTTTCTTGTGGCATCTTTGTTTGTCTTTGGTATTAGGATAATTTTGGCATAATAGAATGAGTTAGGCAATGTTGCTTCTACTTCTATTTTTTGGAAGTGCTTAAGCAGGATTGGTGTAAGCTATTTCCAGAATGTTTGGTAGAATTCAGCTGTGAAGGCTTCTGGTCCTGGGTTCTTCTGAGTTAGGAGGCTTTTGATGACCAAGTCTATCTTTTTACATTTAATTGGACTGTTGAGTTCATCAATTTCTTCTTTCATTAATGTAGGCTGCTTCTGAGTTTCCAGGAATTTGTCCATTTCCTCGAATTTATAATTTTTCAAAGTATCCTGTTATGATACTCTTTATTTCTGTGGGATCCATGGCAATATCTGCTTCCCAATTTCTTATTTTGTGTATTTCCATCTGCTTTTTCTTTTTCATTTTCAGTATGGTGAAGGGTTTTTCAATTTTATTGATCTTCTCTATGAACCAGCTTTTGTTTTTTTTAAAATTTTTTCTAGTGCTTTCTTAATTTCTATTTCACTTAGTTCCTCTCTAATCTTGGTGTTTCCTTCTTTCTACTTCCTTTGGGGATAGTTTGTTGTTGTTTTTCCAATTCCTCCAGGTGTGCACGTACGTTTTAATTTTAACTTTTTCTTCTTTTTTAATATATGCATTTATGGCTATGAATTTCCATCTTAGGACAACTTTGGCTCAATCTCATATGTTTTGATATGTTTTGTTGTCATTTTCATTCATTTCAAGATAGTTACTGATTTATTTTGAGATTTCCTCCTTGACCCACTGTTTGTCTAGGAGTGTGTTGTTATCTTCCATATCTTTGTACCTAATCTGGTTCTCTGGCCCCTAGTGATTTCCAATTTCATTCCATTGTGGTCAGAGTAATTACTTTGTATAATCTCAATCTTTCTGAATGTATTGAGTGTTGTTCTGTGGCCTAGCATCTGGTCTATCTTGGAGTATGATCTATGTGCACTCAAGAAGAATGTATATCTCTCTATATTTGGGTGTAGTGTTCTGTATGTAACTATTAAGTCCAGATCCTCTAAAGTATTAGAGTCTTTGTTTCTTTATCGAATCTCTGTCAAGATGTTCTGTCTAATGGTGATAAAAATCCCCCACTATAAGTGTAGAGGCATTTATGTCTCCCATTACTCTTTCCAGTGTGTGCCTCATGTATTTTGAGGTGCCCTAATTAGGTGTACACGTTTATGATTGTTCTTTCTTCTTGAAAGATTACCACTTTTAATAACATATAGAATCCATCTTTGTCTCTTTCAATAGCTTGGCATTTACAGTCTATTTTGCCTGATATCTGTACAGCTACTCCTGCCCTTTTTTGGTTGTTGTTTGCTTGTTAAATTGTTTTCCATCATTCAATTTCAGCCTCCTTGAATCCCTGGGTCTAAGGTGGGTTTCTTGTAGACAACATATAGATTAGTCATATTTCCTTAACCATTCTGCCAATCTGTGTCTCTTGACTGGTAAGTTTAATCCATTAACATTCAGTGTTATTACTCTCAAGGAATTTGTTACATCAGACATTTTTTTGTGTTTATGTGTGTCATATGTTGTTTCTTTTTCTCTTTTTGTCTTGCCCTCTCCTCCAACTCTCTCTCTCTCCTGCTTTTTCCTTTCTACCTATAGAACTTCCTTTAGTATTTCTTGAAGGGAATGTTTCTTACTGGCTTACTCTCTTAATTTCTGTTTATCTGTGAATATTTTGAACTCTCCATCATTTTTAAATTCAGCTTTGCTGGATAGAGAATTTGTGGCTGGGAGTTTTTTTTTTCTTTTAGTACCTTGACTATGTCATACCACTCTCTTCTTCAATCCATGGTTTCAGATGAGAAATCAGCATTTAATTTTATTGTGCTTCCCTTGTATGTAATGGCTCTGTTTTCTCTCTCTGCCTTATGCTTTTCCCTTTGTCTCGAGCATTGCACACTTTGACAAGTATATGTCTTAGAGTACACCTTTTAGGATTTATACAGTTTGGAGTGTGCTGTGCTTCCTGGATATGTATGTCCATCTCCCTCAATAAGGTTTGGAAGTATTCATCTATTTTTTCATTCAACACTCCTTCTGTTCCCTTTCCCTTTTCCTCTCCCTCTGGGTTTCCTATAATGCATATCTTTGTGCCTTTTGAGTTGTCATTTAAATCCTTAAGTCCCTGCTGGATTTTTTCTACATTTTTATATATCTTTTCTGTTATCTGTTTGATTTCAGATGTACTGTCTTCCACATCATTAATTCTTTCTTCTGCCTTTTCAAATCTGCTGTTATATGATCCCAGTGTCTTTGATTTTTTGCATTGTGCCCTTCATCACCATCATATCTGTTATCATTTTATGTAAGTTTACATTTTCTTCTGTAAGTTCTCCCAGTGTCTTCTTAATATCCTTTATCTCTTCCCTCACTTCATTAAGTTGGTCCATGATATTTGTTTAGACAGCTTTGGTTAGTTGCTTTATGTTCTGCATTTCTTCCTGGTTTTTAGTTTGTTCATTGGACTGGTCCATGTTTTCCTGTTTCGTTGTATTGTATGCAATTTTTTGTTGCCCTCTGCTCATCATTTATCATTATGGGTTTATTCATTTGATTAGCTTCTCTCTCTGCTCTAGAATTTTGTTTAGCTTCTCTTTTTTGTGTGTGTGGTTTTTTTTTTTTGTGCGTGTGAATGTTAAGTTTTGTCTTTGACACTTTGTACTTCTTGTTCTATTTCCTTGCTGTTTTCTATGTTCCCCTGAAGTCAAGAGATTAGGGCCAGAGAAATGAAAAGAATTTAGAAAAGAAAAAGGAAAAGTGAAATAATAATAAAAGTTGGAAGAAGTGCTGTATAAGAATTAGTGAAATGAATATTTAACTCATGTAAGCAGTGTAGAGCTATAGTAATAACAAAGTGGATAGCCTACAATGAAATGGGACACCGAATAAAGAAAAATATATAGAATGATTTAAAGACCAGAATGAGGAAGAGAGAAAGAAAGAGAAAAGAAAAGACAAAAAGAAGAAAAATAAATTTAAAAAAAGAAAGCAAATAGACAAGATAGAAATCAAAACCAGTAAAGTTGAGGACTAATAAAAAAGGTGCAATGTAAGAAGCACAACAGAATGCAGAAGATAGATAGATGAAAGAAGGAAAAGAGAGAGTGTTGGTAGACAAAATCTGTATAAACAGAAAACTGAAAATCAAGGAAGGAGAAGCACAGAAAAGAGGGAACAAGATAACAGCACCTAATTTTAAAAAAAGGTGAGGAAAATAGGAAAGAAAAACAAAGAACAAAACAACAACAACAACAGAAAGAACAACAACAAAAAATAAAACCCCAAACATACAAGCAAGCAGTCAAACAAAACTAAGGAAGAACAGCATTACTTCTTGGGTCCTTGTGGAACCTCTCAGACTGCCTGTGTTCATCAATCAGTTACCTGCAGGCTTCTCTCTGCAGGTTTTGAGGTGGGTTTTAGTGAGTAAACTAAGTTAAAAAAAAATTTAAGTAATTTTTTTTTGAAAGGGACACAAAAGAAGCTAGTAAAAAAATAATGTCTATGTTTTCCCTGTCCAATGGTATCAGCTGGATATTAGATATCCCTGTGGATCACTACTCTTAGAGGAGCCAGAAATAGAACTAGGGATATCATATATTCAAGGCAGAAATTCCTCCACTGAGCTACCTTTCTAATTTGGTCAGTTAGCTGTTCAGAAAGCTCTTCACTTACTTTCCCCTGGCAGGTTTTACTCTCTTAGGACAGCTTGATTCAACAGGTTCTATGAGCTGATCCCCCTTTACATCTCCTGGTCAGGTTGAGTTCCCTTTTGAAATCCAAATGGGACTCTTATGACTGAGTACAACACAGAAGTGATTTTTCAAGCCTCTTCTAGACCACCCTCTCCCCCCAGGGTACTCTAAATACTCTCTAGAAATCTTAGTAAGCCTTTCCACTGCCTGAAACTCTTAGGGGAATTGAATTTCTGATAGTTCTCAGCGTGGAACTATTAAATTGGCTGACCTCACCCTCTCACAGGCTAAGCCTCTTGTTTCCCAGGGCAGCTAGGTAAATCAGGCTTACTCAGCAGATTCGCCTCTCCCCTCAGACTGGTGCCACTTCGACCTGCCTGGTGTGCTCCCCAAAGCTCTAAGGGGGTCCAGGCAACCAAATCCACAGAAAAGAAGCCCCTCTCCATACCTTTCAGGAACCCTCCACTCTTGGAGAATGCTTCTTCTCTTTGTGTGGTGAGCAGAATTTGGGGCTCACCCTGGCTCTTTGTCCTGAGGGTGGGGCTTAGCTGTCCATGATTTCCATTGGCCTAAAAACTCATGGTTTTATCTTGAGTAATCTATCTTCCTGTCCAGATCCCTCCAGATAGATGCAAAGGCTCCTCCTCTGTGGGCTCCCAGAACAGCTCATTCCGGTAGGATCCTGACCCCATTCAGCTGTCTTTTGAGAGAGAGATGGTGAATGCCCACTTAAACCAATGCCTTCTTGCCCCTGACCTGAGTAAGCTTCCTTTTCACTTTTTTGACAAACTCCTTTGAAGCACTTTTTTTGTTCATTTTGACGAGGTCCCAATTATCTATTTCATCTTTCATTGCTCCTGCTATAGCTTTAAAGTATATGAAACAATTTTGTACTACTTGATCTTGTAGATGCTACCCTTCATTATCTTTTAGGAGCTTTATGGTCTTGGCTCTTATACTTATGTCTTTGATCCATCTTGAGTTAATTTTTGTATAGCGTACGATTGTCTCTCATTGTTTTGTATGTGGATATCCAGTATTTCAAGAACCATTTGTTGAAGAGGTCACTCTGTCTCAGTTGATTGGACTTGGTGGACTTGAATGTCAGTTGGCTATGTGAGAATATTTATCAGAAGTGTCAGTTCTGTTTCACTGGTCAGTATATCTAGCCTTGTACCAATACCATTTAGTTTAGACCACTAGCTTTGTATTATGTTTTTAAATCTGATAGTATGATCCCTCCAATTTCATTTTTCTTTTAAAATATATTTTTAGCTCTTTGGGGCCACATTCCTTTCCAAAAAATTTCATTATAAGCTTTAACAATTCAGTAAATTTCCTACTGTATTGGGATCTTAATGATGTTTAGTTTTCCAATCCAAGAACATGGAATATTCTTCCATATAATTAGGCCTTTGATTTCCTTTATCAATGTTGTGTAGTTCTCTGAGTATAAGTCCTTCACACTTTTTCTTTATTTTTTTGATTATTTTTTATTTTTACGGAAACCTTAGAAAACAAAAATTTTACAGAAAAGTTATAGGAGATTCCTATATGCTCCACCCCTTTTCCTCTCACACTTTCCCACATTAACATCTTCATTAGTGTGGTACATTTGTTACAATTGATGAACATATAGTAAGACATTGCTACTAAGCATGGATTATAGTTTGCTTTATGGTTTACACTTGCTCTGCACAAATTTATAAGTTTTGAGAAAACACTTAATGGATATAATGGCCTCTATCCATCATTGCAATGTCATGGATGACATTTCCAATATCCCAGAGATGCCCCCATGTTACACCTATTCCTCCTTCTCCAGCTTCTGTTGGCCACTGCCTCTATAGCAACAGTAAAAGTTCTTCCATTGCTAGAACAATATTAAGTATATAGTATAATAATAATAAGTCTACTTTAGTCCATTTTTCATTCCCCAATTTTGTGGATTTAGGGATGATCATGCTCACTCTATTTCTAATTGAAAGGTACTTAGATCCTATGGGGCAGATGGGTGGAACTGTCTTTCTTGTAGTTGCAGATACTCTCTGCTCCTTGGGTTAGGTGTTGTCCATCATCATCTCTTGTCAGTTGTCCTAGGTGACTCCAACGACATGGAGAGTATGTTTTGCAACTCTAATGATATTCAGGGTTCAACCAGCATATGAACAGACCATATATTTATGTCTCTTGCACATATGTATGATGAGTATAGTGCTAATTATAGTTTCAAATTAAAGGGGCAGAAGAGCAAAATAAAGGGAAAATAAAAATGAGTCTAACTCTGTTACATGAGGGACAACAAATTCCAAAGGAAGCCTCACTGACAGTATGCTGAATTCCCAAGATTGTCTGCCATCCTTATAGAACTCTCAGGAGCCTTGTTGTTTGAAGCACTGTTTATTGTGACAGCCAATGAGACATGCTGAGACATGTATAGGTGTAATTTCTGGAATGACCTCCTGACTCACTTTGAAATATCTTAGCCATAAAACTTATTCCTATATAATATTTCCCACTTTTGGTCAAGGTCTTTTTCCAGATGCATTCCTAGTCAGTGCTTGGTAATAATCCCTCAGTGCCAGTAAGGCTCATCCCTAGAATTAATCCCATGCCAGAGGAAAGGTAGTTTGTTTATATTTTCAAATTAGCTTAAAAAGAGATGACATTTGAACAACAAGGAAGCTTTCAGGGGGTAACTCTTGGGCAATATGGGGTTTATTCATAGGTATTTGATTGGTTTAGTGCTATTTTAAATTGAAAATTTTTCTTGATTTCCTCCTCAGATTGCTCATTATTGGTGTAGAGAAATGCGGCTGATTTTTCATGTTGATCTTATATCCTGCCACTTTACTGAACTCATTTATCAGCTTTAGATTTGTTGTAGATTTCTCAGGGGGTTCTATGTATAGGATGATGTTTTGTTGCAAATAGTGAAATTTTACTTCTTCCTTTGTAGTTTGGATGCCTTCTATATCTTTTCTTGCCTAAGTGCACATACGAGTACTTCTAATACAGAGTTAAAGAAGAGCAGTGACAGTGGCTATCCTTGTCGTGTTCCAGATCTTAGAGCAAAAGACTTAAGCATTTTACCATTGAATATGATGTCATCTGTGGGTTTTTCATATATACCCTTTATCTTGTTGAGGAAGGTTCCTTCTATTCCTATTTTTTGAAGTGTTTTTATCAAGAAAGGATGCTGTATCTTTTGAAATGCTTTTTCTTCATCAATAGAGAGGATCATGTGAGTTTTTGCCTTTCAATCTGATAATGTGGTGTACTACATTGATTTCCTTATGTTTAAACATCCTTGCATATTAGGGCTGAAACCCACTTGATTATGGTGCATAATTCATTTCATGTATTGTTGAATATGATTGGCAAGTATTTTGTTGAGAATTTTGGCATCCAGGTTCATTAGAAAGATTGTTCTGTTGTTTTCCTTTCTTGGGGTGTCTTTATGTGGATTTGTATTAGGGTGATGTTGGTATCATAAAAGGAGTTAGACAATGCTTCCTTCACTTCTATATTTTGGAGGAATTTAAGCACTAATGGTGTTTGTTACTTCTGGGATGATTTGTAAAATTCATCTGTGAAGCTATCTGGTCCTAGGAACTTCTTAGTTGGTAGATTTTTGATGACTTATTCAATCGCATTATTTGTGGTAATTCTGTAGAGTACATCAATTTCTTCCATCATCAATGTAGGCTGCTGATTTCTTATGTAGAAATTTGTCTATTTCATCTAAGTTATCTACCTTGTTGACATGAAGTTTGTCAAAGTATCCTTCTTATGACAAGAAAGTACCAGGTTTTAGCAAATAAAGAATTTTTTTAATGAAAAAATTAACATGTCAGAATATCTAAAATAAAAAATATCTCAGTTTATAAGTTCCCTGTCATAAGGTGTTGGCTGGGTGCCTGACAACCCACTGGATCACCCTTTGGATCCCTACACTTAGGAGGTACTAGGAATGGAAACAGGGACCTAGTACATATATGGCTGGCATTTCTGCACAGAGCTATACCCACTTCACAGGTGAGGTAGGCTTCTTCCTCCTTCTTTTACTCATTCTCATCATCTACATCTAGTCTCCCTGACCCTTTCCCTCAGGGGAGTTGGAGTTCTAACAGTTTCCTGTCAACCTATCCTGGCTTCCTTCTCTCCTGGTCTGGTTGTGCAACTATCTCCACCTTCCTCCTCACTGATTTAGTTCATCTGTCTCCCAGCACTGTTGGTTGTGACAGCCTCCCTGATCATATACCCCCTCCCCTCTCACTGAGTCAACTTCATTGCTGGCTGGGGCATTTTTCTGAGATTCAAAGGAAGGTCTGCTGGCCAAACTCACTTAAGAGAAGCCACTCTCCACCCCTCTGCCAGATCCCTCTTTATTGCAGAGAAGAGAATGTTATTAACCACTTAGTAGGCTGCAGTGAGTCATGGGGTTTAACCGAGGCTATTCATCTTGAGGGTGCAGTATATGTGCCCTTCCCAATCACAAGTGTGAGTAACTCATAGTTTTCACTTGGTCTCTTTTTTTTCTGTCCCTCTCCCTCCTGGATGATGCATTCCACTCCCCTAGGCTGCAAATCCCCAAAGCAGCTCCCTCAGATAGATTTTGCCCTTCCTCTATTGTTTTGTTAAAGAGCACTGCCACCCTACTTTGATGCCATCATCCCAGAAGTCCTAAATGCATTTTAAAAAAAAAAAAAAAACTAGAGTAGACATCTCATTGTTATACTAGCTAACTGTGTTTGTAATACTTAAAACAATAATAAATATCATGGCAAGATTAAAAAGCATTAATCTTGATATTAATCTTAAATATCATTTTTCAGATTAAAAAGCCACTAACTTCCTCCTTCTTTTACTCATTCTCATCATCTACATGGACTTCTTCCACCTAGACCTTAATTCCTTCTCTCATCCCATTCACTTCGACAACTTGTACTATGTTTTCTCAGACTTGTACTATATGCTAATCCCTATCTAAGTGCTGAGAATGTGCTTTAGTGCTTCTATAAACAGGAATGCTTTACAAATTTCAGTTTCCAGTAATCAATTCCAGTAGGTAGATAGACAATTTTTCTTTGTGTATTTATCTTCTTTCCTGTGACATTGATATACTCACTTATTGATTTTAGTAAGTAGTATTTGACTTGGATTTACGGGCTTTTCAAATGTCATCTGAAAATAGAGGTGATTCATTTCTGCCTTTCTAATTTGCATACTTGTGGTGGATTGAATTGAGTATCTATATCCAGATCCATGGAGGTGTGAATCCTTTGTAAATAGGATCTCTTGAATACCTTATTTTTAGTTAAGGAATTGTTTGGCCCCACAGAATCAGGGTGAGTCCTGATTCAGATTATGGGGGGCCTGATACAGTGAATTGGAAATCACAAAAGGTAGAAATGAACAGGCAACACCAAGTGGTGGAAGCAGAGATAAAAGTCAAGGAAAATCAAGAATTATCAGTGGCCAGCTAAAGGATGCTACATTATTTGGGGAGTAAGCAACCCTTGCTGATATCATTATTTTGAACCACTGTTAGCCTCAAAGTCATGATCCTAGAAATTCCTACTATCAAGCCAAAACCAGTTTATGTTATATGTGATAAGAGTTATGGCAAACTAAGACAATGCTTTTCTTTTTTTTTCTAGCCTTATTAAATTGGCTAAAATCCTGGGTACTGTGATCAAAAAAATGGGTGAGAGCAGATATCATTATCTTGTTCCAGATCTTAGGGGTGGAGATCATTCAGTCTTTCATAAGTAATCATAATGACACTTGCATAATCTTTTTTTTAATGTTTTAATTAATTAATTTATTTTTTAAAGATAATTAGATTACATAAATGTTACACAAAAAATACAGGGATTCCCATATGCCCTACCTCCCAAACCTACCACAATCTCCCACATAAACATCCTTCATTAGTGTGGCACATTAATTGCAATTGATAAGAACATCCTAAGGCTTTGCCATTAAGCATGGACCATAGTTCACATTATAGACCACAATCTCTCCCACACAATTCTGCATGTTATATGAAGGTATAAAATGGCCTATATCTGTCTTTCAATGTCTATCAGAACAAATCCCAAGTCCTGAAAAAAACCCTGCATTACAATTGCTTTTCCCACTCCCTGTCCCCAGAGACTCCAGTGGCCTCTGGCTGCACATTAATGTTGTAATTTCTTCCATTGCTAGAATCACAATATATCTATAGTTGAATACCAGTAAGTCCACTCTAATCCATTGCTCTTCCCCCCATCCTGAGGAGTCTGGGATGGTGACGTCCACTCCACCTCCAATTGAGAGGGGGCTTATATCCCATGGGGAACATTGATGGGATTATCCTGCCTGCAGATGCAGACTCTCTCCATTTCCTAGGATGGCAGTTGTCCAACATCATCCCCCATCAGTTGTCCTCAATGAGTTCAATGAACTGTAGAAATGGAGTAGCTGCTCCACTGAGGTTCCAGGCCCAGCTGGCACGTGGACAGTCCAAATAGAAGGGACAGATAAGACATGTGCAGGGAAGCACAGTTGAGTTCAACTCTGTCACTCTCTGGAGCACAAACACCAAGGTAGGGCCCACTAGCTAGGCACCAAACTCCGGAGCTATCTGCCATGACATAGGACCTGGGTGTCTCCAGAGCCCTCTGGAGACCCACTATTTCAGAAGATATCCATTTTGGAATTCTATGAGATGCTATTGAGATGTGCATAAGCGTTACCTCTCTGATGACTTCCCAACAGAGAATTTGAAGTCTTTTAGCCATATGAATCCGTTTGTTTATAACTTCCCCTTTTATTCAAGGTCTTTTTCCAGTTGCATTGCCAGTTGGCACTTGATAGCAATCCCTCGCTTCCAGGGAGTCTCATCCTGGAAGTCATGTCCCATGTTGGGAGGAAAAAATGCATTCCTATGCTGAGATTGGCTCTAAAAGAGATGACATTTGAACAACAAGGAGGCTTTCACCAGGCAACCCTTAGGCACCTCATAACAATAGGCTAAGTTTCAGTTTTAAGAGCAAAGATGTATAAGGTTAGTTATCAATATCAAGGGCCCATCAGTGGATCATCCTCCTTCGCCAGTCATTGCACCTGCAATTGTGGGACTTTTGTTGCTCTCTAGAGAATGAGGATGGGAATTCAGTTTTCTCTCATTTATTGAGTGATTCTATATCCACTGTGACAATGCCCTGTGAACATTTGAACATTATTATATACCTTATATTTATGCTCTGGTGAACTTCCTCCGATGCATCCCCCATCCCTTACACTTCACACCAACGATCCTCCCCCATCCCAGTTGTAACCCTTCTGTGATCCAAAGCTTCTTCAAAGATGAAGCCATTACAATAGCTGAATACAATTAATAGGAAAATGAAATAATAATGATACATTTAAATGTGGTAGTTAAATACATATTTTTTAAAAAAGTAAAATTAAATTAAAAGTTTGGGATATGAAGAAAATAAAAAATATATTAAAAAATTTGTTTTTGACATTTTCCTGATCATCACTGCACTACCTGGTGTACAGTCTAACATGACACCTTCCCCCTCTCATTCCCCAGTGTCTCACTATTTTTCATTTTGTTTTCAAAGAATGTTTATGTCACAGCAAAGTTACACACAGAATACTAGAGAATCTCATATATCTCCCCCTTTCTTCCCCCCATATTAATACCTTTTTATATGTGTATGGTAACATTGTTATAACTGATAAACAAATAATGAAAAATAGCCACTAAACATTGTCAATGGTTTCAACTATGATTTACATTTTAGACCTTACACTTTTATGAATTTTGATGATATTTACCATGTTCTATGTCCATCATTGTATGGTTATGAAGAACATTTCCACTGACCACTAAATACCCCTTGTTTGATTTATTCTATTCCTCCCACCCCATCCCCCTGGAGCCCACAACAACCCCCTGTCTTTATGCATTGGATGACAAAATTCACAGTAACATAGGACACACTGGTTTGTCCTACCTTATTAGGAACTGCCCTTGCTCTTGAGAAACTACCGCCTGTTTATTTCTCAACATATCGGTCCTCCAAAAAATGGGAGTCCAACTACTTCCAGCTAATTATGTGGGGCTCCACACACTGATATAACACATTATGACAAGATGAACACTCACACATTCCTTAGAATCCTGCTCCAGGTGCGCCTTGTCCCGAATGACCCCCAAACAACACCCTAAATCAGTGACCTTCCTTGTCATGTTGCCATACGAACATTCCCACTTCTGTATTTTCAACCTCATACCCACAAATCCCCAGATTTCACCTGGTCCCTCTCCAACCTTCCCACCAGTATCCTGGACCATCTAACCCTACCTTCCCAATCTACCCACCTGTCAACATTGCACCACCCAACCTAATAATATCACTACCCTCCTATCCTATCACTTCAATATGTAACTACACTCTATCACTTTATTATACATAACATCCATATGTCTGATGGCTCACAACTGATTCTTCTCTCTGTATTTCTTGTAAACCTATTTTACAGACAATATCTCTCTGAGATTACTTAATTTCCCTAATTCTTATCAGTGATGTCATGTACTATTCTTCCTTCAATGCCTGGCTTGCTTCACACAACATAAGGTCTTCAAGATTCATCCATGTTATCTCATGTGTTAGCACTTCATTCCTTCTTATGGCTGAGTAATATTCCATTGTCTGTGTGTACCACATTTTATTTATCCATTCGTCTGTTGATCAGCACCTGGGTTGAATGTAACTTTTGGCAATAGTGAACAATGCTGCTATTAACATTGTTGTGCATGTATCTGTTTGTGTCTTTGCTTTCAATTCTTCTGTTTATATACCCAGGAGTGAAATCACTGGATCATATGGAATATCTATAGTTAGTTTTTTAAGGAACCTCCATACTGTGCTCAACAGTGGCTATACCATTCCACAGTCCCACCAGCAGTGGATGAGAGTTCCCATTCCTCCAAACCACTCCAACACTTATAGTCTGCTGTTTTTTTAATAGCCACCATTCTAATGAGTTTAAGATGGAGTCTCATTGAGGTTTGATTTGTATTTCTGTAATAGCTAGCGATATTGAGCACCTTTTCATGTGCTTTTTAGCCATTTGTATTACTTCCTGCAGAAGTGTCTTTTCAGGACACTTTCCCATTTTTTAAATGAGTTGCTTGTATTTTTATTATCAAGGTGTAGAATTTTTTATGTATGCAGGATATTAGGCTCCTATCAGATACATGGTTGCCAAGTATTTTCTCCCATTGAGTACACTGCCTTTTTATTTTCTTGATAATGCCCTTTGAGGTGAAAAGTTTTTAATTTTGAATATATCTCATTTATCTATTTTTTCTTTTGCTGTTCATATTTGGGTGTGAAGTTCCTGAAAACATTTTCGATTATAAAGTTCTCTAGATGCTTCCCTCCATTATCTTCCAAGGTCTTTATGGTTTTGGCTCTTATATTTAGATCATTGATGCATCTTGAGTTGATTTTTGTATAATGTGGGAGATGGTGTTCCTCTCTCATTCTTTTGGATAGAGATACCCAGTTTTCCAAGCATCATTTGTTGAAGAGGCCATTCTCTCCCAACTGACTGCGCTTGGAGGTGTTGTCAAAAATCAGATGACTGTATATGCAAGGATGAATATCAGAACTCTCAATTTGGTTCCACTGGTCAGTATTTCTATCCTTGTGCCAATACTATGCAGTTTTGACCACTTAGCTATGTAGTATGTTTTAAAGTCAGGTAGTGTGAAACCTCCAACTTCATCTCTCTTTTTCAATATGTCTTTGGTGATTCTGGGCCTCTTACCCTTACAAATATATTTTGTAATTAGTTTTTCCAATTCCTTAAAAAATACAATGTTTATTTTCATTGGGATTGCATTAAATCTGTAGATTAGTTTGGGTAAGATAGACATCTTGATGATGTTTAGCCTTCCTATCCATGAACAGTTAATATTCTTCCATTTATTTAGGTCTTCTTTGATTCCTTTAACAGTGTTGTGTAGTTTTCTGTTTATAAGTGCTTTATATCTTTACTTAAATTTACTCCTAGGTATTTGATTCTTTTAGTAACCATTGCAAATGGTATATTTTTCTTGATTTCCTCCTCTGATTGCTCATTATTGGTGTACAGAAATGCTACTGGCTTTTGAGCATTGAACTTATAGCCTGAAATGCTACTGAACTCCTTTGTATGTTCTAAAAGTTTTGTTGTAGATTTCTTAGGACTTTCTATGTATAGGATAATGTCATCAGCAAATAATGAAATTTTTACTTCTTCTTTTCCAATTTGGATGACTTTTATATCTTTTTCTTTCCTCAGTGCTCAAGCAAGTACTTCTTGGACAATGTTGAATAGGAGTGCTTATAGTGGGCATCTTTGTCTTGTTCCCAAACTCAGAAGGGAGCCTTTTAGGATTTCACCATTGAAGATGATGTTAGCTTTGGGTTTTTCATACATACCCTTTATTATGTGCAGAAACTTTCCTTCAGTTCCTGTCTTTTGCAGGGTTTTTATCAGGAAAGAGTGCTGTATTTTGTCTAACGCTGTTTCTGCATCTATAGTACCCTGTGATTTTTTTCTTTCAGCCTGTTTATTTGGTGTATTACACTGATTGATTTTCTTATGTTGAAACATCCTTGCATACCCATGATGAAACCCTCTTGGTCATGGTGTATAATTCTTTTGATATGCTGTTGAATGCAATTAGCAAATATTGTGTTGAGGATTTTAGCATCTAGGTTCATTAGAAAGATTGGTATTTAAGTTTCATTTCTTGTGGTATCTTTCTTTGGCTTTATTATTAGAGTAATGTTGGCATCATAGAATGAGTTGGACAATGTTCCTTCTACTTTTATTTTTGGATGAGCTTAAGGAGCATTGGTGTTAACTCTTTCTGGAATGTTTGGTAGAATTCACCTGTGTAGCAAGCTATCTGTTCCTGGGCTCTTCTTCATTGGGAAATTTTGATGACTGAGTGTATCTCTTTACTTGTAATTGGATTGTTGAATTCATCAATTTCTTAATTTGTCAATGTAGACTGCTTGTGAGTGTCTAGGAATTTGTCCATTTCCTCTAAATTATCATTCTTGTTAGTATATAATTTTTCAAAGTATCTTCTTATGATACTCTGTTTCTGTGGGGTCCGTGGTGACATCCCCTTGCTCATTTGTTATTTTGTGTATTTGCATCTTCTCTCTCTTTTTCTCTGCTATTGTGGCTAAGGGTTTGTCAATTTCATTGATCTTCTTGAAGAACCAACTTTGGTTTTGTTTATTTTTTCTAGTGCGCCCTTATTTTGTATTTCATTTAGTTCTGCTCAAATATTGGTTATTTTCTTCTTTCTACTTCCTTTAGGTTAGTTTTTTCTTGTTATTCAATATTCCAGGTGTGCATTTAGGTCTTCAATTTTAGCTCTTTCTTCTTTTTTTTATTTGTATTTATGTCCATGATTTTCCCTCTCAGTACAGCTTTGGTTGCATCCCACAGGTTTTGATATGTTGTGTTGTCATTTTCATTCATTTCAAGGTAGTTACTTATTTCTTTTGAGATTTTCTCATTGATCCACTCTTTGTCTAAGAGCTTGTTGTTTAACTTCCATATCTCTGTGTGTAATCTGGTTCTCTGGCACTTAGTGATTTCCAATTTCATTCCATTGTGGTCAGAGAAATTACATTTCATAATTTAAATCATTCTGAATTCATTGAGAGTTGTTTTGTGCCCTACCATGGGGTCTATCCTGGAGTATGATCCATGTGCACTCGAGAAGAATGTATATCCAACGGTATTTGGTTTTAGCATTCTGTATATGTCTGTTAGGTCCAGATGCTCTACTGTATTATTCAGAGTTTTTTTTCTTTATTGATTCTCTGTCTAGATGTTCTTTCTAATGGTGACAATGGTGTATTAAAGTCCTCACTATAAATGTAGATGCATTTATGTATCCACTTATTTTTTTCAGTGTTTGCCTCATGTACTTTGAGTTGCCCTGATTAGTTGCATAAATGTTTGTGAATGTTCTTTCTTCTTGAAAGATCACCCTTTTTCCTAATATATAGTGTCCATCTTCATCTCTTAAAATAGTTTTGCATTTAAAATCTATTTTTTGCCTGATTATAGGATAGCCACTCCTGCTCTTTTATGTTTATTGTTTACTTGTAAATTTGTTTTCCAGCCATTCATTTCAGCCTTCTTGAGTCTCTGGGTCTAAGGTGGGTTTCTTGTAGACCACATATAGATGGGTCATATTTCCTTATCCATTCTGCCAATCTGTGTCTCTTGACTGGAGAGTTTAATCCATTAACATTCAGTTTTATTACTCTCAAGGAATTTCTTACATCAGTCATATTTTCTTTTCATTTATGTATGCCATATGATGTTTTTATTTCTGTTTTTGTGTTTAGTTGTTCTTGCATACTCCTCCAACTTTGTCTCTTCTGTTTTTTCCTTTCAAGATGTAGAACTTCCTTAGCATTTTTGAAGTGATGGTTTTCTATTGGCATACTCTCTTAATTTCTGTTTATCTGTGAATATTTTGAACCCTCCATCGTTTTTGAATTCCACCTTTGCTGGATAGAGAATTTGTGGCTGGAATTCCTTTTCTTTTCATACCTTGACTATGTCATACCACTGTCTTCTTGCCTCCATGGTTTCAGATGAAAAATTAGCACATAATCTTATTGAAATTTCTTTGTATATGATAGTTCTCTTTTCTCTTGCTGTGGTCAATAAAATGGGTCAGAGAAGATATCCTTATCTTGTTCCAGATTTTAAGGGCAGAGATCATTCAGTCTTTCATAAGAAATCATGATAACACTTGCATAATCTTTGTAAAGTCCTTTTAACTAGTTGAATATGCTCCTCAGGGTATTTATCACTAATGAAATTTGATTTTGTCAAATGATTTTCTGTATCTATTGACATAGTCATAGAGTTTTCCTTTTTTACACTGTTAAGAGAGTGAATTACATCGATTTCTTATATTGAGCAATCCTTGCATTCAAGGTTATACCCCATTTCATTAGGATATATTAGGTCTTTAATACTTTGCTAAATCAATTTGTTATATATTTTGTGGAGGATTTTTGTGTTTCTGTTAATTGGAACTATGTTTCTCTAATTTCTTTTTCTTTAAGTTCTTTTTCTGTTTTTGTTTGTTTGTTTGTTTGTTTTCTAGGCTTGTTAATGGATTAAATAAGGAATTTTTCACACTAGCACAAAGTTTACCAAGTTGTAGAATTCATAAACATATATTCACTTTCCAATATTGCTTCACACACCAGGAGATAATGACAGATGCACAGTAAGAGTTTAGACTAATAAAGCTCTCACATAATTGCAAACCATGGAGATGAGAGTATATGCTCCTTGAATAATGAAAAAGAAGTAGCTCATAGAATGCATGTATGAAATATACTTTGTAAACAGAACATATTTTGCTGTCAAAATGAGTATGCATATTTTATTCAAACACACGTGATTCTTACTAAACTTGACATCTGTGGTATTTTGAGTATTTGTGGATCTCAGAAAAGTATGTTCTTAAATTAATACAATCCTGTGTATCTGAAACTATTGTAGGTGAGATGGTTTGTATAGATTACTTCAATAATGTTGGAGAAGATGCTGAGAGTCAGAGCATAAAGGGTTAAGCATTCAAAAAGCATGCTTGCTGGCAGAGATAAATTAGTAAATGTCTCCAAGGACACTGCATACTGCAGATATCAGTGGGAGGAGGCAGAGTGAAATGAACTCACCACACAGATGTTATTGTGTAAATTTCCAAGAAAGATTGTCTGGGAACTCACAAACAGGTAGCGCTCTCACACACCAAGCTGAGATATTAGATAGACTAAGGTATTTAGGGCTAGAAACAATGTTTATACTTATGTCCCTTGGTAGACTGCCAGAGAAGGCAGTGTTCTTGCTGTAGTAAGAGAAACACGGTGGGAAAGCAAGATGAGGAGGGGCGAATTTATGCACTGTTATAAGCTGAATAAAAGTAAGGGTCCAAGTGATCTTGGGGCTGTTTTTGCCTGAGTGAGATGCAGCCCTCTGCTTCATATGCATCAACTTGTCTGACTCTTTCTTTGCCACACACTGACAACAACACAATAAAGCATAACCCAGTGTGTGTTTTAACACTTTTATTGGCATCCTTTATAAACATGCTAGATTTTCAGAAAAATTAAAGGCCACCAACACAGAGAGTAAATCTGAGAGACCGTCTGAGAAAGAGGGTCTTGAAGTTTGGAGGCTGGAATAGGCCGAGCACAGAGGCAAGGAAAGAACAACCCATAGAAGTTGATAGAGAAAGCCTAGAAAGAGCATCCAGAAACTGAAAGCAACAGAACTTGGACAAAGAGGCAGAGCTCAGCAGAGGCTGCCATTGTGCCCTGCAATGTGACAGGAGTGCATGATTGCCAGCAGCTGATCTTCAGGAATCTCTTCAGAGATTCACCTGGTGCCCTCATTTGGACAATTTTCTCAGCTGCAGAACTGTAAGTTTTTAAGTTAATAAATCCCCATTGTAAAAGTCAAACCATTTCTGGTATATTGCCTTGGCAGCCTTTGGCAAACTAAAACAGCATCCTATTGTACACAAAGAAAACCTAAAATGGAAACAGGCATTCTAAATGAGAAATCATGTTCTTATTCAGCAATTACAATAATATATAATTAGAAAATAAAGACATAACAGAGAAACACATGGCTAAATTAAAAGCACACAATTTTAAATAACTTTGTTAAATAATGAAAAAATACCTTATATATAATTTAATGGACACAATTGTAATAAATATGCAACGCTGATGCAATATACTTAAAAGAGTGGTATATGAAAAGTATTTTATGCATGAATTATCTATAAACCTACAGTTTCTCAAATAATAATAAAAAATGAAATGAGTGACAGACAACAAAAAAGAAATATAAATCAAAATTATAATCTCCATTATAATGTATAGGTAAATATATGTTCAAATCAGGTGTTAAAATGCAAATGGTTGGAAATTTTTCCATCTCTTTTATTAGATACCATCTATATTCCTTCAACCACCAAAATTCATTTTCTTCTATCAATTCAAAAATAGCATCTGCACATATAGCAAGAGAATTGGATACATGAATTAAATAATTTTTAAAATGTGAAAAACTAAATATTCATGAATTAGGGAAGATTTAAATAATAGCGCCCTACATTACAGGGACACAATATAGGATCTTTTACATTTCATTAATTGTACTCCACAGGGATTACAGCCTTCCTGGAGAAAAACCTTCTTGGTAAGGACCAAGAAGAAGCCCTATATATGCTACTTGGCCAGCCTTTCATAGACCTACAAGGTTCTTTCAGTAGGAATAAAAACATTATTACCAACCAACCCTCTCTCCCTACCAGTATTCACAAACACACCATCACCTTATGCCTTGAGACCTCGGGGGCTAATCTCACAGCTCCTGGTACCCACGTACCTTTAGTCTGTATCTATAACTCAGCCACCACCATCTAGACCCAAGTCACAGTTCAACATAACAGTCTATACACATCCCACTTTTGTCTCTATATCTCACCTTTCCCCCACATCTGAGAGTCTTCTACAGTTTAAGTGAAACCTTCCACTGATGATATTGAGTACCCTGCAGCCATCTCAAATGCTGTCTGTCCAATTTCCCCCTGCACTGTAATATCCAGAAGTGTGGTGGTTATCCTCTTTGTTACTCTGTTACATATTACAGATGTTAATTTGTCCAGTTTCAGGCTTCACTACCCATTAACCCTTCCTTGTAGCTAGTCCCTGGAGCAATATGCCACATTCCTCACAGATGGTATCACCTAGCTCTTTCTCATTCTAACATTACTTCTGTGACCATTTAAAAAAGAAAAGCATTATCACCAAAGTTATTTATTGATTAGAAAACTATGGCATCCAGAATATCTGGATGGGAAATGAGTAGCTCAAAGCCAATCAGTCAAATTACCATAATGCATTTGACTCTACACATTTGAACCTTACTTTACCTCTTTTGTGATTTCTAATTTTCAATTGTTCAGATTTTCATTTGTCTCCCCAGCTTCCATGAATCTCACAATCAGAACTGATACCTCCACCAATTCTGAACAATTACTCCTTCCATTTGACTTTTGTTAGTTTCATTATTTCACTTCATTTCTCTATTACCCAAAGCCCTGTGTTTCTTTATGTCTTACACTAAATTATAGAAATATTTAGGAGCTTTCATGTAGCCTAGAATATACCCATTCTTTCAATTAATTTTAATTTGGGAAACACCTAGTTTTAAAAAGTAGATGTTCTGGATACACAATCTCTCTGCTAATTTAAATGATTTGCATTTTAGTACATCCTTCCTTGCCAAAGTAAAGTATCAAGAGTTGATAGTTTCTGATACTTCTTTTCCTTGTTTTTCTTTTTTTTTTTTTTAATGTATTCCAGACACACAGCAAGTGATATCAGAGTAAAATGGAAGGAAAAAGTCACATGGTGGTCAGAGAGAAGACTTGGTCATCCAATCTAGTTCTGGTCCTTGGAGACAGTACTGATCAAAGAAGTGCTATGGAACCTCAGAATCAAAGTCCATACCTGTCTTTTGATTAGCCTTTGAATCCCTCTCTTTCCATTTCTTGGCATAATTCCTGTGTCTAGGCTCAACCAGATGATGTGAAACTGTTTAGTCTTACTTCTTTGTCCACCTCAGGTGTAAATGATCTTCCTTGGGCATTGCTGGAAGGTTCAGACTGAAGACTATTCTAAGGATGCTGCTAATATAAGGTCTCCCAGGGTTTTGTGAAGAATCATTTTCTAGTACTAATGATGGAAAATTTGTAGATGTGCATTGGGAACTACTCTTCTAATAATCTGAGTGTCTGTCTTCCCCCACACTGTAAGATTCACAAGGGAAGAGATCTTAACTATCTTGTGCATCTTCTCAAGTTTCACAGGGGAACCTAGAATGGCACATTCATATATGAGAAAAGCAATAAATATTCTTCAATAACTAGCTCTGGATGTGAATAACAGAGGTTAGAATTTTCAGATGGCTATTAATATCTCACTATACTTACCATTGAATTCTGTTCCAACTGTGACCCATCTTCACTTTAATCACCATCACCCAGCAACCATTGTCATCATTATCTCCAAGAACTTTAAATTTGGTTGAATGTTTTACAATGAAAAAGGCCAAATGTAAGGGAGTTATAATGTGATAGATGATTTAATTCTCTCAAACACCTGTGAAATAGGTAGAATTATTCTCTCTTCAAAGACACTTGTGGTCATCAGAGTAGAGGTTATATTTGGTCAGCCAAAAATTTAACCATTTAACCATTCTTCTCTACTTCCCTTGAGATAGCACTTGTTGTTCACAACTCACAGTAGAGGGCAGTGTCTTGATTTTCTTTTTTTAAAACATTTTCCTGATAATTACCACAGGTACTAGCATAGAAGGCTAAAAGTGATTAAGCACTTTAGCTGAAGTACCAATCCATCCTGGCCCTATATCATGCTAGCTGTGTGGCATTGGCAGGTATCTTAAGGTCACTGTATTTCCCTCCCTAGTAAAATGGAGATGATGATAAAGTTGAGGATGATAATGATGATAAGGATGGTGAAGATGAAGATGATATTGGGGAGGATAATGATTGACATGGTGATGGTGATGAAATGATGACTTTGGTCCTGACAAAGATAATGATTATGGGTATGCTGGTATAAATGTAACTATACGTTGAAAAAGAAAAACAAATTTTCTCTGGTACAAAAAAAGAAAGAAATCCCCATCTTTTCCTTAGAGCATTCTTAAGAAAATTTGTTGTTGTAAAGCTTTTCTCTGCTCATGTGAAATATGCATAAATCTTTTTAAACCCAAAAGAAACTTTTTGCCAGCTTTGCAACCCAGGAATGTCTTTCTCAAGGACTTATAACCAGCTCTCTGAAATGTTAACATCAAGGAAGGTAGGGTCCTTATTTCCCTCTTTCTATGGGAGGTTAACTTTTGTTTCTGGCTCCAAATTGTAACTATCTACCTACTATGGATATATGAAATGTTGTAATATTCCTTTGGATACAAGTAATTAGCAAACGCACAATCCACCCCAATTACCAGGTAAATTTAAGATGAACCATGTGTGACAAATGATGCAGTCAAGCACTTTTGCTTGAGGACTAGTTTATCTTGAGAACATGTTTAAATTGTGTTGTTACCTACTTGTAAATAACACTGGTGAAATTATCTTCTTTCTTTTAAATATACTTAGTGGATTCCCTGTGATGGATCACATTCTGGTTTAATGCTTATTCAATAATAAAAGTGTTTTTCTTAACTATTCTACTTTCATCAAGAGATTTTCTTCTAAGTTGGGAGAAGGTTTTGCTTTTCATTATATTTCCCCAATAATGGTGGTAGAGATGATGGTAATGGAGTTGGCTATGATGGGTTCGAGGAAGATGATTAGGAAACCTATGAAGATATTGATGATGATGATGATGATGATTAAGATGTGGATGATGATGTTGATGATAATGGTGTTTTCTTTTTGTGTATGTGTGTGCCATTTAGTTCCTCCTTCATGAATTTGCTAATTCTTACTTTTAATGTTTTACTTAGAATTATACAGATTTGTTTTTATATATAAGTGATTTGTCAGTTTTCCAAAATCACAAATATACCCCCAAGTTTATGCTTTTCTATTTATTGTTTATGGTAAATTTGTATCTGATGTTTATAGTCTATTGCATTAGTCTATAAACATATCACACATAAATAGGGTGATATAAACATTTCCTATTTTGAA
The DNA here is from genome assembly GCA_029593785.1 of Cabassous unicinctus. Classification (NCBI taxonomy): domain Eukaryota; kingdom Metazoa; phylum Chordata; class Mammalia; order Cingulata; family Chlamyphoridae; genus Cabassous; species Cabassous unicinctus. Next base: position 24,637 of record JAQZBX010002735.1, on the reverse strand, counting down.
ATTTAACTTTTCCTCTATATTTTCTCCAACAAATTAAATAGTTTAATCTGCATAATTTAGGTTTTTATTGTACCTTTACGTGAAAAATCATCATGGTGTGTGGCAGCAGTTAAATTTTATTTTAGGGTAGAATCCACTTCGACAGTTTATGATATCCTGCTGAGATGTCCATAAGCATTACTTCTGGGATGACCCCCCACCCCGAAACTCACTTTGAATTCTCTTAGCCATATAGACTCATTTGTCTTTACCTTTTCTCCCTTTTATTTGAGGTCTTTTTCCAGTTAAATTGCAAGTTGGTGCTTGGTAGTAATCCCTCAGTGCCAGGGAGGCTCATCCCTGGGTGACAAGTCTCATGCTGGGGGAAAGCTAGCCCCAAATAGTGGGGTTCCTGAAGGCTCTGGAGACACCCAGGGCCTATAGTCAGGGCAGATAGATTCAGAATTTGGTGCCTTGCCAGTTGGCCCTACTTTGGAGTTTGTGCTCCTGATAGTGACAGAGTTGGACTCAGTTATACCTTCCATACACATGGCTCATCTGTCCTTTCTATCTAAACCTACACTTGGTGCTGGAGTTTGTAAGTATACGTACAAGAAACTGGAATCTTTGGACTGTCCATGTGCCAACTGGGCCCTGAGCCTCAGCAAAGTTGTAACACCTACTCTCCAGTTCATTGGTCTCACCCAGGCCATCTAACAAGGTGGTGAGGATTGACAACCACCATACCAAGGAAATAAGAAAACCCACAACCACAAGCAAGAAAGTCCAATCAATTAGCAGCATGGGATCAAAGATCCTCTCAATTAGAGGTTGATTGGACACCACCATCCCAGAATCTTCAGGATTGGGGAAAGAACTATTAACTACAGTGGACTTACAGGTATTCTATTATAGACTTATTGTGATTCTATCAATGGAAAAAATTACAACATTGAGGTGGAGGCACTCACCACTAGAAGCTCTGGGGGCAGGGAGAGGAAAGAACAGGTGTAATACAGAGGTTTTTTTGGGACTTGGGAATCATCCTGAATGACATTGCAATGAGAGATACAGGCCGTTTTATATCTTCCCATAACATGTAGAATTGTGTGGGAGAGTGTGTAAACTACAATGTAAACTATGGTCCATGCTCCTTGGCAATATCCCATGATGGGTTTATCAATTGCAATGAATGTGCCACAGTAATGAAGGATATTGTTTATGTGGGAGGGAGTGGGAGGTGTGGGGAGCACAGCATAAGGAAATCCCTATTTTTGAGTGTGTAAAATTTATGTAATTTAATTGTCTTTTAAAAAATAAAAAATAAATAAAAAAGCATATTTTATACTAGATTATTAATACCCTAGATACCAAAGTATGAGTGCCTCAGAAATAATTAAATCTCTGATTGTGATATTTATGTACACTGCCCAAAGATTTCTTTTGCCAGTCATTGAAAATAGTGGTTTTAGTTTATTATGGTGGAGCCAAGGAGAGTGTTAGTTGCAAATGAAGCACAAGGCATTTGAGTTGGAGGCTCCGGGCCCCCACACTAATTTTGAAATGTTTTGTTCTATTTATTAAAAATACTTATTTGAAAAGTAGTTTCTTCAAGGGAGAAAAGAATGAAAGAAAGAGGGAGGGACGGGAGGGAGGAGGGAGAAAGATTAGAAAAAGAAAGGAAGGAGAGGGACGAAGGAAGGAATACACTATCTAAGGAATTAGATGCATAAAAAAGATATAAACCTGCATGAAGTTTCCTGAAAAATGTTGACATGAGAAATTAAAAATAATTCACACACATAATTCAGGTAAACATGTAAATAAGGAGTCAAAAATAGGTGTTCCACATAAGAAATCTATATATACATATATTTTCATTTTCTCTGATATTAGAAATGATGTTAAGGAAAAAATTTTATTTGTCAATCATTTTCCAGCAAAACAGGTAGAAGAAAGGGACCAAATGGGAAATCTAAAAGTTAACTTATTGGCCTTTTCTGTTTATTCATTGTCAGTGAGTAGATAAAACATTTGTACTACATACTTTATTATAAACGTGTTAAAATCTATGCTAAGAGGATGTATCAGAAATTCAATTCCTTAAATCAGAGAAAAGAAATAAATTATCCTAACCTTTTAAAAGTTTATTTTACTCATTTATTGATGCCAATTACATCAACATACACATTGCCAAGCTTATAGTCCACTGCTGCTTCTGCAGTGCTACCCCTGATGTGAAACATCTGCATGGTGCCTTTGTCTCTTTCTTCATTTCCTGTTGTACTACATTGATCTATCTTCTGAAACTGTTACAATATCATTTCCTTTTAAAAATATGGAATGTTTTTCTGTCTCTTTATTTTTGGTGGCAGATTAGATTCACTCAAGTATCTTTGTAATTATTTTTATTTGTTAGAAAAGTTTTAGATTTACAGAAATATCCTGCATAAAATATATAAAATACATAGTTCTGATACAAACCCACTATTAACAACTTGGATATTTCCTATTGTTGTGTGTCTGTATTAATATATTTCAATATATTTTCTTATACTTTTCTTCCCCTACATACCATTTTAATAATTTCAAACAATATTATTGTATAGCTCCTTAGAGAATGTTCAAATAGCTCATATTTTTAGGAAAAGACAAGCTCATGTTTGTTGTGTCATCCTTATCCATGAAAATTGTTTCAGATGTCTTTATGTAGTTACTTATTTTTGAGGTAACAATGAACACTGATTATTTTCACTTTGCTATTACCATATGGCTTTTCTTGCAAAAAAAAATATAACCAATGTGTTCTATTTTTGTCTTTATTGACTTCCTCTAATTAGCCCTTGCCCGGGATTAGGATTTCTTCCTCCAAGGATAGGACATTAGGTCTCCCATCCAATTTGAGATGTGACTTCAGCTTTAAACTTCTAACATTTCAATTAATTAATTTGGATATTTATTTATTTATTTAAGGAGGTACAGGGGATTGAACACAGGACCTCATATTTGTGAAGCAGTTGCTCAACAACTGAGCTACACCTGTTCTCCAATATTTTTTTTGGATAAAATACAGCATCGTTTTTTTATTAAAAAACTTATTGAAATATATCATTCAACATGAATATACATAAATAGTAAGGTTATGGTAAAATATTTGAACTTACCAAACAAATATATATATCATCATACAGGTCTCCCATTTATCACCCCACAACAAACACTTTGCATTATTTTGAATTTGTTACAATCTATGAAAGAGTATTGTCAAAATATTATTACTAACTATAGCCCATAACTTACATTTGGTGTATTTTCCCCAAACCCACCTGATTATTAACACCCTGTAATATATATTTGCTATAGTTCATGACAGAACAATTTCATATTTTTCTGCTAACCACAGTCCATTTTCCACCACAGGATTCATTGTGTTATACAGTCCCATTCTTTGTACAAGCCTTTCAAAGTAAACACTCAGTGGCTCTCATTTTCACCACAGAATGGTGCTGTTGTCACCTCAGTCAATTTTATAACATTTTCATTATTACAAAAGGGAAAACACCATCCCACCTTTTATCCCTCTATTCTTTACTATTATTATTTTTAATCAATTTCAGACTTACAGAAATACTTCAAGAATAGTACAAAGAATTTCCATGTGCTTTTCATCCAGATTCCCTAAATGGTAACATTTACCACATTTGATTTTTCATTTTATTTCTAGGTATATATACATATATATATTTTTTTCTGAACTATTTGAGTGTCAGAGTTACAGACACAATTACTTTTCACCACTATTACTTCTTGGCATGGACCACAAAATTGACTCTTGCTTTATATATATATATTTTTAATACTTTAAAAGATGCTTAGATTACATAAATGTTACACAAAAATTGTAGGGATTCCCATGTTCCCCACCTCCCACCCCTCCCACAATCTCCAAAATAAACATCTTTCATTACTATGCACATCACCTGCAATGAATATACACATCCTGGGGCTTTGCCACTAAGCATGGACCATAGTTCACATTGTAGACCACACTCTCTCCCACAAGGTTCTGCATGTTATAAGCTGATGTAAAACGGCATATCTGTCAATGTAATGTCACTCAGGATAATTGTGAAGTCCCGAAAACCCCTGTATTATGCCTGCTTTTCCCTATCCTTGCCCCTAAAGCATCCAGGGGCCACTGGCTCCACATCAGTGTTGTAATTTCTTCCATTGCTTGAATCACAATATGTCTGTAACAGAATACAAGTGAGTCCACTCTAGTCCATAGCTCTTCCCCCAATCCTGAGGAGTCTGGGATGGTGAGGTCTACTCCACCTCCAAGTGAAAGGAGGCTTATATCCCATGATAAGATGGATGGGATTACCTGCCTGGAGCTGCAGACTCTCCATTCCCTGAGATGTATGTTGTCCATCATCATCTCCCTGCCAGGTGTCTTGGGTGTGTCCATTGAGCTGTAGATTAGGAGTTGCAGCTCCACTAAGATTCCAGGCACAGCTGGCACATGGGCAGGTCAAAGGCTCCAGTCTCTGGAAGTACACTTACAAACTCCAGCACCACTTATACCTTGGAATAAAAGGGACTGATGGACCAGGTGCAAAGAGGAATTATTTGGGTCCAACTCTGTCATTCTCAGAAGCACAGATTCCAAAGTAGAGCCCACTGATAAGGCATCAATGTCTGGAGGCATATTCCCTTATATAGGATCAGGGTGTCTCCAGAGCCCTCAGGAACACTTTTTTTTGTGTGTGGGGTGATATCTGCTTTGTCGTTCTATGAGATTCTCCTGAGGTGTGTGTAGGCGTTACTTCTGGGATGACTTCCCAACTCTCTTTGAAGTCTGTTAGCCACATGAAATCATTTGTCTTTACATTTTCCCCCTTTTATTCAAGGTCTTTATCCAGTTGTATTTGCAGTTGGCACTTGTTAGTCCCATGCTTCGGGGAAGGTACTGCATTCATATGCTGAGTTTGGCTTAGAGAGAGGCCACATTTGAGCAACAAGGAAGCTCTCAGTTGGCAACCTTTAGGCATCCCACAACAATAGGCTAAGTTTCAATTACAAGAGCAAAGACGCATAAGGCTAGTCATCAATAAAAAAAAACCCATCGGTGGACCATCCTCCTTAGCCAGACTCTGTCCCTGCACTCAGGGTACTGTTGCTGCTCCCTTGGAGAATGTGGCAGGGCTCTCCATGCTGGGAATTCATTTTTCTCTCATTTATTGAGTAATTCTACAACCACTATGACCATGCCCCACCCCTTGATCATTTGAACAATTATATATATCTTTTATGTATATTCAGGTGAACTCCCTCCCCTGAAAACCCCATCCCTGACACCCCCAACCAACCATGCTCTCCTTCCCCCATTGTTACCCGTCTGCGATCCAAAACTTTCTTAAAGATGAAGCCCATATAATAGATAAATACAATTAATAAGAAAATGAAATAATAATGATAAGTTTAAATGGAACAGATAAAATACATGGAAACTTAAAAAAGCACTAAAAATAAAATAAAATTAAGGGATTGGGATATTCAAAAAAAGGGGAAAAAAAGTTTTTTGACATTTTTCTTTAATCACTGCATTATTGGGTGTCCAGTCTGTACCATGGCAACTTCCCCCTTTCACTCCCCAGTGTCTCCCAAATTTTCATTTAATTTTCAAAGAAGTTTTAGGTCACAGCAAATTCACGTACAGAATATGAGAGACTCTCATATATCCAACCTCCTCCCCCTTTCTTCACCCCATATCTAAACCTTTTTGTATGTGGATGGTAGCATTGCTATAACTGTTGTGCAGATAGTGAAACATAGCTACTAAACATTGTCAATGGTATACAGTATAGTTTACATTTTAGAAGGTACAATTTAATATTTTTGATATTTACTTTGTCCTGTGTTCACCACTATAAGGTAATGAAAGACATTTCCCATGACTACTAAATATCCCCTGTTTGGTATTCTGTGCCTCCCTCCCCATACCCCCAAAGCACATGATGACACCTTGTTCTGACTCACTGGATGACAAGACTCTTAGTTACATGCAACATGAGATCTTGGCATGCTGATTATCCTCCCCTATTAGGATGCACCCTTGCTTATAAGAGCAAATCAAATAATCAAATTATTTTCATTTTCCTTTATGTCCCCTTGGACAGAGGTAAAGATTTTTTGCCCATTCTCAATAAGATTTTATCACTTCAATGATCTATGAATGAAAAAGTTTTGCTCCGCTTCTCATTTTGCCAGTCTCAAATATTCTGTCCCTATATCGCTATTGAAACCTCAAAGAAATCCAGCTCAATTCTTCCTCTGACATTAAAATTGTCCAAAACTCATGAGAGTATCAATTTGAAATTTTAATTAATTAATTCTATTTAACTCTTCATATTAGTGTCCTGGTGATTCATTTACCTTTATTGAATATAAACCTTTAATACTTCCACTGATGAAAATGATGACTTTTTTTCTTATCATTTCAGGAATTTCTATAGACATTCATTCTTTCTGTATTGGATACATATTGTTCTTGTGGATTATATTACATTTTACTATCCTATCATTGTGAAAAATCACATAATATCTTCAGTAAAATCCAAGTATTCTTATTTAGTTTGTAATCTTTTTGAAATACTAAGTAGATTTTGAAAAAAGAGGAAGAAATTGATCTGAAAAAAAAGTCATAGGAACAAAATTGAATCACTGGGCCTGAACTATGTAACATAGAATAACTTTTTAATACTTTATTGCAGTTTAGGTTCTTGATTTACAAAAGGCACATTTATTTAATCCACTAACTTTTGCAAGGTGTATGCACAACAGAAAATTTATCTACATGTGCTTTCAATTGTATATAAATTTGATTGATAGAAGATTATCTTTCCCAGGTATTCTGGAATAATTTCAGTGCCTAGATTTTGGGCCAAGACCAGGTATGAATACTCAGGCAAATTTGATATCCATTAATTGGATTTGAAAGAGTACAGATTGGACACAGCTGGATAGAAGCAGAAATTTTGGTGCGTGTGTATATATGGGATTCACATTGAAAGGGTAATGTTTCCAATATCCACATCCAGGAAGGTGTCTACTCAGTGTAATTGAAGTTTCATCCAGAAGGTGGTCTGAAATGTAGTGCTGGCAGATAAATATTTTCTCTTTTTGAAACTCACAATCTAAAATCCGAATTCAATAGAGAGTTGGATCTCTCACTGTTGTTGAACAGATTTTCTGCAAACTCCCAGATCCCATACTTTACCCTGTACTACATTCATCTCACAAAAATGACAGCCAGTAGTAAACTGAGGTCAGCCCAGGACACAAAATGCTCAGCTGAATATCCTAACATGCTTTTGTTTATTTATTTTGAAATGCCTAAACACAGGTTCTTCAGGTTACCAGAAACAGAAATCTTTTATTCACAGGTCATCAGAAATTATGGGAAATGCATTAGCTGTGTCAACATTCTAGGTCATTTTGTCTGTGGAAAAAAAAAATAAGTAGCTCAGCAAATGGACAATATATACTTCAACTCTTTGCTTCTCCTGAAAAGGAAAAAATATCTCTCATTCTCAACTACTCTAATTCTGTTCTTCCTATAAACGTTATATCTTTTCCAGGAATCACTTATTTGACCTCCATGTCTAGATCATATTACCCTAAGTAAGCTTTGTAGCAACATGTTCCTATATTTTTAATGATTATTATATTTTAATAATAAATTATATAATTATTTGATTTAATATTTTTCTGCATTTATTGTGTAACCTACATTGAGGCAGAATTGTTCCCACATTTGTTCTACATGATAGGACAACTCTTGACCCAGTGCAGAAAGTGTATAGATATTTTGAAATAAAAAAAAACAAAAGAGTAATACTTATAGTAGTATAATTTTAAAATACTGTTTTTTTTCTCTGTAATTCCCAATATCCTTTCCCGAATTCTGTTAGATAGGTGTTTTCATTCTTGTATTCTGTTTTTCCAGTGTCTTTTGAAAGTGAAGAGATTATACCTGAGTTTCTGACTGGAGACATGTTACCTGGGGACAAAGGTGACTTCCCCAGACACAAGTTTCCCTTTTGGACTGGAATAGGATAGAGAGGTATTTGACTTTGGTATAAACCTAGAAATTTTCATGTAGAAGGGAATTTTTTTTAAAAACTTAGAGAGGAAGGTCATTGTGCCTTAACAAGTCTCCAAATAATTTCTGGATATGGAGACTGTAGAACTGCACTTACAATTATGATTGTGAATCAAGAGACATTGTGTTTCCCATTTTTGGGCAGCAATGTGTTAGCAACAATGTTTTGCCCATTTATTCCATGTTTGCTATCAGCTCATTATATGACCCTGGGACATGCGTTCTACTGGGCTAATTGGTGGGAGCAGGGAGGACAAAATTCTTGAAGCAGTTTTCCACTAGGCCAATTAAAACTTTGTTTGAATGAAGCAAAATCAAACTGTTTTTGGTGGTTTATCCAAGAATAAACAAAATTTCATACACGTGATTCTAATCAAAAGTCAAGAGTGAGAACCACTGATGAAGTAGCAGAGTACAGACATTTTAAGTGCCAAATAATCTTCACATTGAAGGGAGAACCAGTAGCAATGTTGGCTATTGTTCTCAGCTTAAAGGAAAGGGAGTTGTTAGTACAGATTCCTTACCTTGGAACTTCAGGATCCTTAGGTTTATGTGTAGACTAGTTCTCTGCTGTAGCTTCAATTCCTTGATCTTAGAAACCAGCTTCTTCAGCTTCCACCTGAGCCTGGTCTCATTTTTCAGACACTTAATGGCACTTGTTGTATAACAAAACTCCCCCTGTAGGTCCTACTCAAGCATAACAATGCAGGAGTGACAGAAAATGCTTCAACATTTCAAGAACATGGTGTCACAAAATAGTCCAGGTAGATAGTATATGGGCTTGCTTGCCAAAATTCTTCAGCTCTGACCACTGCCTAGGGGAATTTGGAAATGAACATGGAACACTTTGTGATTTTGACCTCCCATTATTTTCTGGAATTTTCTCATCCTTTCCATGTAAAGCATTATACATTTGGTAAGAACTTGCCAGGTCCAATAGTGAGTAATAGGAACACAATTATAAAGGATACCTGACCCATATGTTCAGATATTTGAAAGGCTAACTGTAATGCAAAACAATGGCCAACTGTGGGCTTTGAGGTGAGTAAAAGGATAGCCCCAGACTCACCTAGATCCTTACACCAATGCCCACAGTTACAACTTGGCTGGGTTGTAAACCCATATCAGGTAACAAGAGGATGAAGAAGCCAAGGGGACCACTCAACTTTCCAAGTCCTGGAGCAGCGGTTGTCAGCTGATGGCTATTTTGTCCTCAGGGAGCATTTGGCCATGTCTGGAGACTTGTTTGTCATAGCTGGGGGAGGAGATAGAATCATCCACAGATATATAGTACAGGAGATATAGAATTCATAGGTTTAGCCCAAACAAGTTTCCAAAGAAATACATGAGTGAACAAAGAAATCAAAATATCAAAAATAGCACCAGCAATAATAACCATGACAAGTAAAAATCAGAATCCACAGATGCTAAATTATATTATGCTTTATGAAACAATCAGTTTTCAGAAACAAGAAAGTGTTGCATACTAGTGAATACCTACTTTCTATCAGGATCCAATGTAAACCCTTCCCATGAGGAATCAATTCCAGCTGTGCTCCTGCTACCCCACCCAGTGGAGCCTGAGCAGTGTGAAGACCTTCTCTCCTCCAGGAGTAGGGGAATCCTAGCCCTGCATGTGACTACTTTGGCCACCTGGGCTTTCTGGTTTGGTCAAATAGTCTCAGGTACAAATAGAGATTCCTTGCCAAATACCAGTGAAATAGACCCTCACTGAAAATGTGGGTCTGCTGGGTGATTCCCACTGCACCCTTGGCCAATGGTAGCCTGAAGAGGCAATAATATATCATCCCCTTTGACATACTGACATGAAGTAGACTTTTTAAATGTTACGTGCTGTCTCTGCTCTCAGAAGCTTCAGAGCCCTATGGGCAAAATTCCTTGGATTCCAGTGATTTCCTCTAAGCCAGGGTTTCTTAAACTTTTTTGTTCCTTGGACCCCTTTGCCAATCAGGTGAAAACCACAGAAACTTACTAAGTCCACACTGTAATCTATACTATTTATTAAGTATATATTTATTAAATATATCACACCTGCACCAACATGTCCCCACAAGAATAATTATTTTTAATTTAATTTCAAGCTCATGGAACCTTTGTTATGGTCCCATGCTTTAGGCACTGGACTAACATTGGGACTTGGCACTCCTGTCCTTAATGGAAAGGCAGAACCATTTTTGTGATTCATTCAACAAACCTTATCTCTAATTGGCTCTGCCACCTCAGTAAATGTTGGAGCCAGAGTTTGAGGTCAGCCCCTCAGCTACCCTGAGGAGGCTTCCCCAGAAGAGTTAAGCCCTGCTGAGTCTCTGACTGGTACTTGAAACTATCAGTAATGAGAGTGACAACTTGTATCACCCTGCAATTAATCTGGATTTTGCATTTATAGGTGTTTCTTGGAGGTTATGTTTAAACACCTAACACAGTGCAGAATGAGGGATGCTGTGGCATCCTGAAGGTACAGTGCTGTGCAAAGTCTTAACACTTTAATTCTCAATCATGGGAAAGTCCTGGGAAAATAAACAGGTGATCTCACAGCAGAGTCTGCCACCATCACAACTGGAAGTGCCTCAGTGTTTTTAAGAGTGAGGCTGTGTCCCTGTGTGCCTGTAGATCATTAGGCTTGGTGGCACTCACTCCCCTCATATCTGTAGGATGTCCCATCTTTCATATCTCCTCAAGGGAAATATTCCATTTCCTGGTCATAACTAAAACACCAGTCTTTGGACAAAAGACACCATCAGCCCAAGGCCTATACCCTCTAAGGGCTCTGGCCTAGCTACTCTTTCAGGATAAATCAGTAACAATATAATTGAGTATGTAAATGAGAGATCACCTGAGATGATGAAACTCAGAATCACAATCTCCAGACTTCCCCTTTTTCAGAAAGGATAAGAGTGGGGTGTCCTTCTCTGGAATGGAATAAGGACCCTTATCCTGGCAAATGTGAGCTCACAAGTAATTTACCAGGCCTCAGTCTGAGAGCAATAGCCACCAAGGACCTGACCAAGAGGATGAGGGCCTTCTAGGGAATTTCTGGTTAAGTAAAGTGGAATGTGGAATTGCAGGGATACTAGAAATAAAAGTTCATAGGGATCAATAATGCTTATGAAATGAGTTCTAGCTGTTGCCTTAAAAGCTGCATCACAAATGTTTGGCCTCAACACAAATCAACCAGGATAAAAATTCTGAGATCAGGGACCAGTATCTCTGGAGGATTCAATCTAAGGTAAGTGTTGACCACATCATACTCTAGAGGGCAAATGAGGATGCACATTCCTGTCTACCCACATCCATTTGCTAGAAATTTTATCCTGGCCTTTATCTTTCTGCTTTGTAGGTATTAATCTTTTACATTGTTACCCACTTAGTGTTGATGGAATTAGAGAGTTCATCTCAAAAACTATAAATTCCTAGTATTTGCTAAAAAGAAACCTCAGCATGAGAAGCAGAAAATATTCCCTCTTTCTGCAATGCTGTAGAAAGGAAGTCACTATGCTGCATCAGGAAGTGGTTCTCGTAAATGTAATTTTTAAAGGCACCTACAATTCAGAGGTTGTTACGAAGCCTGTGAAAACCTCTTCAACCCTATCCCAGGAGTTCTGATGGGCTGTCTCAGTGCCTCAACCAGTTTGATGATACTGAAATGCACATCTCTGCAAAATGAGGACTTGTGTATTTCCTTCAGTAAACCAGAGAAGAATGGCAGGCCTTTAGAGCTTATCCCACATAAATTGATGACCCTCAAGATTTTTTTAATTCAATGAAGAATGAGAAGGTTTGTATCTATTCAAAATTAAAATAGGAAATGAAACAACAAAACTGTAACTTCCAGGCCATAGTAGAAACAGGAAGTTAATGTAATATTAAGGTCAAGAAACAGCTATTTATATCACAAATGTTGTCCAGATAACAATATGGTTAGTATATATTTTTCCTTTATATAGAAATTCAATCATTCTCTCAGATCCCTCCCACTAAAGTCCAGGAAGAACTGCCCCTTGCCACTTGCAGGTTCCTGAAATAAGACATAAATAAGTTCTAGAAGGGACCCCCTTTACACACTGGAAGAGGGTATCTCTCTCTTCTCTCAGGTGATGACTTGGGTTGGGAGAGGCAGAGACTCCCTCACTCTCTAGGTCTTAAGCGACTGCTGGAAAGAGTGCTAGAGCTGACTCTAGGGATTCCTCTAAAGCCTACCTTGCCTCAAACATGGGAGCTGAATCTGATGCTGGATCATCTGCTCAAGAGCACAAATCCCTATTCCTGCTCTCACTCCAGCTCTGCCTGAGTGGCCTCTACATGCTCATGCTGTATAAGAAGGTGGGTAACATGCCCCAGCTATGAACCAGGCACATTGAGCTGTATGTAGACCATCAGCACATGGAGGCAGGAAAAGTTTGGGGGCTGACAGAAATCCTCTGAAATATCATACAGTAAGGTGCTCAGAATGAAGAAGATGGTACTGGGGGTAGTCAGATGGGAAACAGAGTAAGAAGTCCTTTCCTTCCATACTGCCCTCTCACAGCACTCCTGCAGGTTCTGGGTCCCAGTGGCTGAACCTGACCTTCAGGAGGATCACCTCACCCCACACTCCACACTCTAACCCCATTCAGGCTGCCCTGACCATAGAAGACCTCATCAATGAGCAAAGGTTGAGCAAAGAGCCTCAATTTTAGAGAGATGTAAGTGAAAAGTCTGACCAACTCTGCCCTTCTTCGGGGAAGCAAGACATACTTCTCTGTCTTTCTTGGCCCCTCTTCTATGAGGAATACCAATTCTATGAGGGCCAAGAGGAGCTGTGTCTGCTCTGTTCTTTGCACTGTGCTCCACAAATATTTGATGGATGTTGCAACAAACAGTCCGTCCTCATGCCTCCTTTTCCCAGGAGCCCTGTGCCTCAACCTGCCTTTCAAGCTCCAACATGCTTCCTTATTATGTATGCCATGTGTCTCTTCTTCTCACTGATATTGTTCTATGGATAGGTGAAGACAAAGATTTGCTCAGCCTGAGTGCAGCTGAGTAACTTTAACTGAAGTTGGCAGATTTGTGAGTGCATTTCTCACCACATCTCCCTGTCTGGGATGACAATCTTGGGAAGAGGAGGGGTTGTGAGCCATGAAGAGCTGTGAATAAGCTGTGGTAGTCATGGATTTTCTTAATGGCTAGCCCTGAGATCCCAGTCAACTCTTTCCTTCCCTGGGTGCCCAAGGCACCATTCACAGCTCTCCTTGACATTTTTCCTCCTACAGCGGGAAGTCCCCAGTCCTCAGCCATCTAGTAGGAGTCATCAAATTGTGTGACCTAGGATTCAGCCAAGTATCCCCTGAGCCATAGTCACCCAATCCACATTCCTCATTTTTCTGTGGAGATAAGAGACCCTGCTACTTGACCCAAAGACTACTCACTTTTCAGTATGTCCAGGGATTTGCCATCCTCTTCATTGTTTGGGAGGATGCTTCTATACCTAGAGGAGACTGGATGGCATTAAATATAATATACTGTGTACACTATCTGCTTGTGAAAGGTGTTGATATTGATATTCACTCTCCAACTGGAATGGTAGCTCAGGAGACAGGGATATGTGTTTCTTTTATTCAATGAATTTTGCTAAATGTCAAGAATAAGTGCCTTCAAATACAAGCACTTAGTATGTATTTGTTGAATGAATGAGCACCAGCCAGCATATTCCCAGATAATCAAGAAGTCCTTGGTCACCACTTCCAGCCCCCTGTGACCCATGTTCTAGTTACACCAAAGGTGTGGACCCCCTATATGGAACACTAAATCTTCTTTACATATTTGAAAATGGATTTGACCATGGCCACATTTCCATATAGGGGTGAGACCAAATACTTCTTCATAGGAGAGAGGAAAATAATAAATATGAACAAATGCAACATTCCTAGCAGCCCTTAACCCAGAGTTAGGCACTGGGTGAGTACTTTCCATGGCTTATCATATTTAATCCTGATATTATCCCTATGAAATCTGTCCTATTTCTATCCCACCTGTCAGAGGATCCAACTGAGTCTCAGAGAGGTGATATTACATTCCCAACACTCACTGTTAGTATGTGGCAGAGCCATGGCTGTGGAGGGGTGAGGTGCTCAACTTGTGAAGAGAAGTTCCAAGACCTATTGCATGATGGCCAAGTCTCTAGCTGTGTAGGAATTTGGTGATGAAAGAGAATTCCCTAAAATGGAAGGCAGGCATTAGGTGTCCCACCAACTTCTTCAGAGTACCTGCATTTATGCACCATGCTAGTCTTGGTTAAATTCAGAGGTGACCCATTTTCATAATGAGGTTGGGGCAAAGGAGGAACATGTAATTCCATCTGAGGTTCTGAAGCCAGATTAACAAACATTAAAAGAATAATACCATCACTGGAGATTTGTAAGGAAGCCTCCAGCTTCATGACTGCTGAAATGGTCCCTTTTTGAAGTTAGCTGGCTCTGGGGATTAAAATTTTAATTATGCACATACTTCAATCCAGCAATCCCATTCTTGAGGATCTTTACTGAATATTGAATAGAATATTAAGAACCACATATATGCTGTTCCCCGCAGCATTGTTGAAATGACAAAAGAAATGAACCCATGAAGTTCCAGCAGCAGTCATAGGCTGAATCTTGGTGGTAAGAGGTGTTCCTTCTGGAACATTATGTAGCCCAGTCACCTGGCCTGGAGGGGTCACAGTGCAGAGTTCCTCATGATGGCAAGTTACAGAGACAGGGCTATACTATTATGCCCTCACTGTTTTTTTTGATAAATACAGTCATTCTAAGTGTGATGCTTAGTAAGATTGCAAAAGTTAAGGAAGTACAGTCATGCAGAGTAATACATGGGATACATGGGGTTGAATAGTTAAAACAATAAATACAGTAACAAAATGAGAAGACACTCTTGGTTCCACATGAAGTTAAAACACTATAAAAGCCTTTTTTCTATATTATCCCAAATACAGGGAAAGTAGCTGCATATGACCAAGGTAGGGGCTCGCAGTGGGGATTGGGGATATCAGCTCAGATACCTTAGGGAGTGGGGCCATGGACCAATAATCAAGAAAACACTGAAAGGAGTCTTGGGAGTCAACAGGTCGGAGCCTGGGAAGCCCTCCCTGGCTCTCATTGGGCCCCAGATGTAGAGACTGCTCTGCACCCACTCTCAACTTTGGACTGCATGGGCCTTGTTGATGGTGTGGTGCACCTTCTCCTTACATGGCAAGGTGGCATAGATGACTCTGTTGGTCCACGTCTTCACCAAATTTCTGGGTGAAACTCTGCACAGACAGTGCCTAGCAGCCAGGCCAGGAGACATCACAGTCTTTCCTGTCCCTCAACCCCATCATGTTCATCTTTCCAGATTACAAACAGAGCCCTATCTGCACAGTCTTTAGTGCATGGGGAAAGGGGATGATGGTTGCTAATTGAAATCTGGGAATATCACTGTCCCAGACCTCCTGTTCTGTCCTTGCCATATATGATCTGGGTGTGAAAACTTTAGGCTCATGAGGATTCCATCCCATTAAAAGCCTCCTCCCACCTATAGCCTGGCCAACCCTCTTCCACTCCTCTCTACACACACATGCTGGGAGTGGGAATTGTGAGTTTTCCCAGATAGAACAATTATTCACTTGGTCATTATATCCCTGTCCTGTGTCACCCTCTGTTACCTTTGGGTGTCTCCTGCTAAATGGACAAAGTCTTCTGTGGTGAGGATTTAGCCAATGCCTGCAGCATTTTAAAAGTCTCTAATTTCATCTTTTAAAGAGGCTTGGGAAATAGGCAAACAAGAAAACATCTACTTATCTCAAGTGACTCTGTGCAAATGAGCTTGGTAAGGGGCTGTCTCTAGAAAATTTGTGCCTGGTAACCAGGATTCCAAGCTCTGTTGGGTTATATCTCAAAAGAAGTGATGTTATTTCCTAGGGTTTCTTTACCTGTGACTCACCTTGAATAAAAACTACCCTAAGGGTACATTGTGCTGCTGATGAGACAGTCTACTCTCCCATGTCATATATTTAACTCTACAGTTACACCAACACAGCTATCCATGCAGACCTTGGGAAGAACTGGGAAATAAAATGCCCCGATACTGAGAGATGGGTTCAGACCCTGCCACTTATTTTACCAATTCTATGACCCTGGAAAAGTCATTGTACCCCTTGCGCCTCCCAGTCTCTCCACATGAACCATGAGGATCATTCTAGCATGTAATTCCTATGGATTTGGAAGGTATATATGCAATAATCTCTATAAAACTTGTGGCATGGTGTCACAGATACCTAATACATGAACTTAGAAATGGAGGATTTATAAAAAGGTATAGGAGGTAGCAAGGAGTTCAACCCAAAACAGTGCTTGTTTCTTCTGATATGATCTTGTGAAAGTAAATACCCTTTTGGCTTCAGTTCCCATTCCACACAATGATGGCCTTGAAATACAATGAAAATCATATTTGTAATCCTCTGTTTTAAAATGCTTCAGTGGCTACCTACATAGAATAAGATTAACTGCCTCACTTTAGTTAATGTGGTACATTTAAATGGTGTCCAAAGATCTTTGCCTCCTAGTATATACATCCTTGTCTAATATATTTTGGGTGTGAACTGGAATTAGTGACTCATTTCTAATGAATAGAATTTCAACAAAGAGATGATATTTGACATCTAAGATGTATAAACTAACCAACGGTGACTTCTGTCCTGATAGTTCTTTCTTTTGTTCTCTCTCTCTATGTACACATGTATCTCTCTATATCTATCTATAGCTATCTAGCTATCTATCAAACTATCTCTCTATGTATCTTTCTATCTATCTAAACTTTGTCTTATGCACTATCCTTCACACTTATCCCTCACTCTAGGAAACAAGCTATAAAGTTATAGGGTGCCCTATGGAGAGGACCAAATGGCAAAAATAAAAGAGGGAGGCATGAAAAATATAAAGGGGCATAGGCCCTCAGTCCAAAGTGAATCCTGCCAATTACACATAAGTACATTTATGGGCAGATCCTTCCCAGTTGAGCTACAGTTGAGATCACAGCCTCAGCCTTGGTAGAAACCTTGAAGGAAAATCAAACCAATAAGCCTTTCCTGAATACCTTATTCACAGGAACTGTGAGATAACCATGACTTGCTGTAAGCTGGTAAATTTGTGGGTAATGTCACACACTAATATATAAATAATACAATCCACAAGGCTCCAGAATTGGGCCCTATTCTCCAAATCCCTCCCCTTTTCTCCTCTAAGCTTACTCCTGCTTCACTGGCCACCTTTCTAATCTCCTTTATGGCCAAATATGCTTCTGTCTTTGAATTTCTATATAAGTGTGACTTCTCCTTTTCACACCATTCACAGACTTGTGCAAGGATGGCTCCAGCTGTGGAGTGAGTTGCTTCCATGGTGCATCATAGGAACATAGGCTCGTGGATACAACAGAAACTTTCAGCAAATGACCTCTTTATTAATTGCACAGAATAAAGAGTCCTAAAGGACAAATAACCTTTTGGTTCCTTACACAGCACAAAGAGTCCAGAGGAGCAGAGGAAGAACCCCATCACAACTGTTCTCAGTTTGGCCAGAATGGCTAGTATAAGGGTCAGTAGATGGCAGCTCCATACACCCCACTTTGCAATGGAAAAATGAGACAAGTCATAGATATCTAATATATAAACTACTATTTAAGTGTAGTTTTTATCCACCTTGGGGAGAGGGGGCCTTGCCACTGAGAATTCCTGCTGTGATTGGTATCTGGGGTTTCCTGTTTCTAGTTTCTGGGGTTTATGGTCTCCCTGGGTCTTTTCACTAGAATTAACAACTCCTGAAAACTGTGGAATGGAAACAGCACAATAGAAGTGGAGGTTGGGGTAGATGAAGGCCAGAGTATGGCCACTTAGTGTGTATCCATGATTTCCCCAGAGAAGAAGGTGGTGATGGTTGAGGACTGACTGATGGCCACTTAACAGGTGTATACTTCCTGAACACCTGCCATTCATTCTGGTCACAGCATAAATGTCACCTCAGTGAGCCCTTTCAGACCCACCCACCTAGTGAATCTGAGACCTATCTGGCAGCACCTGATTTATTTTCATTCTGGCACATGCTCTTTTCTTTCACAAGTATTTGTTTTACTGCTTTAGTTCATCCCTACCTCCAGACTCTAAGCTCCTGGATAGCAGGGACAAAGTCAATTTCAGCATCTAACCCATTGCCTTACCTAAAACCTAGGTAAGTGCTTGTGGCAAGGTTGCTGATGGAACAAATTAGATGATCACAGAGCCCTTCTACCAGCCTCTGAATGGCTAAGATCTAGGATATGAGTGCGTATGATAGAAGTTGTAAATCTGAGGCAGAAGAACACCAACAATGAACTCTGAATGACTCTTACCTGGCCCCAGGTGCTCCCACAAAGCCTACATGGCTCAGCTGGTAGAAGAAGCTGACTGTTTCCTGGTGGTCAGAGTTAGATCTGAAACCTCAAGCAGGAAAGTCACAAAACACAACAAGAAACTTTGTTTGATGTCATCAAGTAGCATCTGAGAGCCCACTGGAGATAAAAGAGAAGTACCTGCTGGTCCATGGGTGAAAAGAAGGAACTGGAAGGCTCTATTGCCCTAGTCTTGGCCTGCACTGACCTTGTTGTTTCAGGTTCACTCACAAAGCATCCACACCACTGTCAGGACAATGATTCCAGCCACAGTTACAAAGGATGACCCCATGACACCAACAAGGACACGCTTGCCCCTAAACACCAGACATGTGGCTCAGGGCTCTGCCATGTTCTGCTCTACACCTGGTCCAGTGTTCCCAAATTCCCCAACCTTCTTATTAGCCAGAAAAACCTACATGGAATGTAAAGTGTTTTCAATGGGCAGCACAGCACAGTGGGTTATCCATGGAAATCCAGGGTCAAAGAACACTGAGCTCAGAGAACACTTGGGTCACCCACTTCAAGCACTCAAGTTTATAGAGAAGTACCTGCCATAATTCTGTATCCTTATTCACACTATGTGGGTTGGTGGAGAGGCTTTTGTTAGTTCAAGGTGCCCAGAGTAATGGTTTGCAGGACTCCCTCGTGTCCTCTCTAGGCTGCCCTGGGAATGGAACTAACCCAGGTAGAACTCTGGAAACTTTGGCGATATCCCTGTCCATCAGCCTGATATATTTCCCTCTCTTTTCCACATGCTATGGGCTCATGGGCATGTTGCTAGAGTACTGAATGGCAATGTCCCATGGCTGAGCTGCCTCCAGTGATTTTTCTTTTTCTCCATTTTTACCTTACTGGTGTCTTCTCCATCTCTAATGCCACAGATTTGGTTTCCCCCTGTGAAGTTAGTGTGTGTGCCTGAGTACTTGTGGGAAGAGGAAAATAGCCCAATATAAGCAGGGGCAGGCAGGGGTCCCCAGAATGTAGAGCCTCTCCTTCCCAAAGCATCACAGTGAAGAGGGTTGCCTCCTTGTCTGGGAGATTGGTAACTTCCTCATCCTGTGTACCTAGTCTACCTCTTATGCTCTGGTTCAATCACTTCCTCCTTGTGCCTCAGTTTCCCAACTGTACAATGTGGGTTCAGATGTGGCACTGTATAAGGGGGTGCACTAGCAGTTCACAGTACTAGGCTTCCTCCACACTGGGTGCAGCATGGCTGTGGTTCAGGGCTCATGCGTTCACGGGACCCTGCACAGGATCGCTGAAAGAGCTGGATGTGACTCCGCCTTGAAGTCCGTGCACACACAATGTCAATGGCTCTTCACATGACTGGTCCCAGGTGACCTTCTCCCTAAGTCCTGCTCATTCTCTGAGCCTCCCAAGTAATTGGTTCACGGTTTCAATCCCAATTGAGTCAGGCAGAGCTTCAGGGCACTCACAAGGTGGGGAAGGAGAGCCTGGCGCCTCCGGATCATCTGAATATTATGTCCCTTTCCATCTCTCCCATCCCCATGCCTGATTACCTATAATTTTTTTGAGAATACAAAAAAAATAAAAAAAATCCCCCCATCCCAATCCTCTTCCAGCTATAATCACCCCTCAATTGCCAAGCAATACTCTTGAAGCTAAACATGCTTCCCATTTGCGAAGAAAAAGGCATTAAATTAAAGGCACACACCTGGGTTCATGCTGCTGGAACGATAAAGTTCTCTTAGTCTTTTTATATCCAGCACCTTCTAATTCTTTCCTTTCACAGAAGTATTCCTCCTTCTTCCTCTGAAGTGTGATTTTTGGATGTTTACTCATATTCTTTGGGTTGGTCAAGATCAGGATTATAGTATTTGCCTAGATAATTATGGCATGACAAAGACACATTTGAAAATTGTGAGGAAAATAAATCAGCTTACACCTTCTTTTTTTTTATCCATCTTTTTGAGATATGTCACACCTATTAAATTCACCCAATTAAATATCCAATTCAATGGTTTTTAGTATTTTCACGGAATGGTGAATCCATCACCACAATCAATTTTAGAAATATTCATCACTCCAGAAAAGAAACCCCATATGGAGTAGCAATCACTCTCCATTTCCCCTGCACACACTCTGTCCTATTTAGCCACCAATCTACTTTAATTTTCTATTCATTTATCTATTATGGACATTTCATATAAATAGAATCATATAATATGTGGCCTTTGTGGTTGTCTTCTTCTACTTAACATATTTTTTTTTGGTTCTTCCATGTTGAAACATCTATCAATACTTCACTTATTTCTATATCCAAACCATATTTCATTGTGTTGATACATCACATTTTGCTTATCAATTCTTCAGGTGATGGACATTTGTACTCTTTCCTGTTTGGAGCTATTATGGATAATGATGCTATATACATTCATATACAAATTTATTCATGGAGATACATTTCATTTCATTGGGACATATGACTATTTAGTATTGCTGGGTCATAAATAACTCTATGTTTAACATTTTGCAGAACTGCCATACTGTTATCCAAATTAACTGCAATATTTTACATTCCCACCAGAAGTGTATGTCAGTTTCAAATACTCTACAGTCTCACCAAGACTTGTTATTATATATATTTTTTATTGTAGCCTGCATAGTGGATTGTATTCTCCATAGAAAGAGAATTAACAGATGATATATGTATGTGTGGTAGGCATGACAGAAGTCTATAGGATGAACCAAGCATGGTAATTCTGATAAAAGTGAAAATTAAGTCTTGAGTCTTAATTCCTTAGGGGAATCTGGGATTCTTGAAATTCTGGTAAGAATTAGTGATCTCTGGAATCCTCAATTCTTGGTGGTAACACCAACAAATGTTTGGATTAGGCACAACCACATCATGAAGGGTAGTCCATATTTAAGGTCAACTGACTTTAGTTATGAATATCCTCTACAAAATATCAGCACAGTAAAAAAAGCTATGCCAGTTTTTTTAACAAACACCTGGACACCATAACCGAACCAAGTTAACACATATGATGAGCTATCACAGTTTGTAAAGTAGTAACAAACTGTTGTTTTGATTTGCATTACCTTTATTGCTAATGATGTCAAACAAATTTTCATGTATTTATTGACAAGTTCTATATCATCTATGAGGAAATGTCTATCAGATCCATTGCTCATAATTTTTATTTGGTTAATTTTGTTTAATTATGGTGTTATATCTGTTCTCAGTATAATCTTTAAACAAGTATTTTATCAGATTTATGATTTGAAAATATTTTCTCACATTTCGTAGGTTTTCTTTAAATTGCCTCAATTTTGTTTGATATTTAATCACAAATATTTAAAGTTTTATAAAGTCCTATATATATTTTTGTCATTTGTGCTTTGTTTGCCCCAATTAATAAAAATTGTATATTAGCAGTTGGCATTAGGTCACTACTCCAAACACAAAGCATTTGAAATACAAATATTAATACTTTTCAGGGATATTGGCTACCTGTAATGTGTATATTCAAAAAATTTCTTTCCCCTTTACTCTCTTCAGATTGACGATATTAGCATCAAAAGAGAGGATTATACATGAAATAGCTTATATCCCATGTGCATGGCTAAAATGCAATAGAAAAATCAGCAAGAGTTTTATTTAAGCAAACAGACTCTCATATGGCTTTTTCTATGTTAGGTGTCTGTGTGGGGACCATTTCGCTGCCTCTCTGACATGGGTGAGCTCTCTTTTCCACAATAAGGCCTGTTCCATGTAAGAGGGTTCTGGGAGGCAAGTGTGTGTTTTCAGCCAGAAAAGTGTCTTCCAGGATCATCTCAAGAGTTCTCAAGAAATACTTGCACTCCCTCTAAGTTAGATTCAGCATATAAATACATTAATTTCCCTCCATGGTGAGACATCACTCCTGGGGTTGATCCTCCCTGGCACTGAGGCATTAAGACCAACCACCAACTAGCAGTGCAACTGGAAGAAGACATTGACCAAAAGGGGGAAAAGGTGAAGACAAGTGAGTTTATATGGCTAAGATACTTCAAAATGAATTGGGAGGTCATTTCAGAGGTTATGCTTACACACATCTCAACAGGATCCCTTTGATTGCCAAAGTAGATACTTCCCCAAATATTGGGTATCCTGAGGGCTTTGGAGACATCCAGACAATATAGTCAGGGCAGGTAACTCAGGTGTTTGGTGCCTTGTCAAGGACCTCTACTTTGGAATTTATGCTTCCCTTAGTAATGGAATTGGACTTAGGTGTGGTTTCTTTACACATGGCTCTTCTGTCCTTCTATTTGATTTTGTAATTAATACTAGAGTTGGTAGGTATACACCCAAGACCATTAAATCTTTGGGCTATCCATATGCCAGCTGGATCCTGAATTTCAACAGAGTTTCAACACCTACTCTCCAGTTCTTTGTAATCACCCAGGACAAATAACATGGAGGTGATGATGCACAACTACCATACCAAGGAAATCAGAGTGTCTATAACTGCAAGAAAGAGAGCCCCATCCATTGGCCCTATGGGATTGCAGCCCCCTCTCAATTAGAGGTGGAGTGGACATAACCATCTCAGAATCCTCAGGATTGGGGAATGAACTATGGACTAAATTAGACTTACTGGTATTCTACTATAGACTTATTGTGATCTTAGCAATAGAAGAATTATATCATTGATGTGGAGGTAGTGGCCACTGGAAATTCTGAGGGCAGGTAGAGGGAAAATCATGTGTAATACAGAGGCATTTTAGGGACTTGGGAATTGTCCTGAATAATATTGCAATGACAGATACAGGCCATTATAAATCTTGCCACAACCTACAGAATTGTGTGGGAGAAAGTGTAAACTACAATATAAACTTAATAAATGATTCCATATTTAGTAATGCACCAAACCTTGCTCATCAATTGCAATGCATATACCTCACTAATAAAGGATGTTGTTAATGTGGGAAAATGTGGTAGGTGTGGTAAGCAAGGCATGTGGGAATCAACTATATTATTTTATGTGACATTTATATAATCTAAATATCTTTATTTTAAAGAAATGCCTGTAGTGCCCAATATGGATACAGGGAGAATATACTAAATATAGGAATAAAGTTGTCAGTTGATAGGGGAGTGGAAAAAATCATTAAATTGAGCTCCTTATATGAACTAAATATTGGGCTAAGAATCTTCATTTGGTTTTATCTACAATCCGGAGGGATAAACATTGGTTTCTCCATATTTTAGCTGAGAAAACAGAAATTCAACAGAATTGAATAACTTGCTTAAGCAACTAGCAGCAGGCCAAGACATTCAGACAAAGAGACTGTGCTGTTTCCTGTAAACACATAACCCATTTTTTTGGATGTGAAGACTTGCCCTGCTCTCAAATGGTGCCAGAAACAGGGAATATCCTACTCAGATACCAGCAGATGAATCTCACTGAAGAGAACACCAAAGGTAATTGGTCATGAGAACTGGGAACATATTTATCAATAGCTCCTGTGAGGGAAAAGAGGATTGTCGGAAATATGGAATATGGAGGTGACTTACAAAAAGATACCAGTAGAATTTTAGCCAGGTAATTTTTTTCTCTCCCTATTTCTTCCTCTTTCTCTCTCTCATCACCTCTTCTATCCACTTTCTTCTCTCAGGACAAGGTATATGGTCTAGGCACTGCTGCTTCCCTACTCTGCTTAATATAGGGATATGACCTCTCCATCCCTCACAAACTTGCAAAAGGTTGAGAGAAGTTCAAAAGAGATAGATTTGAAGACAAACATGGAAACTACAATACAGAGTGAGGTGCATGGGTTGGGATGAAAAGAGCTTGAGGGTTCTGGAGAAGAGAGGGAACCTGGAGTTCAGAGGCCTCTGTAACCGTTGGAGAATTTGATGTAATTATGAATTCCAAAAATATAATTGGATCATGCTTGTAATCTGATCTGTTAATCTGGGCATGATTGAATTATGATTAGGGCGTTGACTGGGCCATGTCAGTCAGTAGGGCATTGAGCCCCACCCCCTGGTGGGTGGGGAATTGAATGTAAAAGGCAAGGCAAAGAACAGAGGAG